>JAVTVY010039514.1:0-18525 GCA_036873755.1 Hanleya hanleyi | reverse complement strand
ACAGTACGGCAGGTTTAATAATTCTTCACAAGCAATCCAAATAAGCAACCAACCGGTAAGAGGATTGTGTTTTGAAACGCACACTCGATGTCAAAACTAGAAGTCCTAAACTAAAGTCTCCAACTTTATTACGATATCTGTATGAAGAACACAGACCAATGAGAGACAACTCCCAACCATGATGGCCTCAACCTTCAAACAGGGTTATCTCCCCTTCAGTACTCAACAGCACCCCATCCATCAGTAGCCCGTCCACCAGAAGGACACGTCCATCACCAAGACGGTTTCCCCATTTGATGTTATATGCCGTTTATTCGTTTGTATTTTAACATCAAATCGTCAGGATTAGATATTAAATAAATATTTCAACAGCGATAATGTCTGTTTTTGCTTCAAAATGCCCATTTGAGCCGAATTTCAAACATGTAAATGCAGGTCACCCGAACGGTAGCCACTTTTTACCGTGCGTCAGGAGTAGGTTTGATAAAAATGAATATGCATTACTGGTGACGTCAGCTTCGGGAATATTCGGAACCCTTCGTGACGATTATGAATTCAGACCAGTCTCCATTGTTTCCGCACATTATACCCCACGTTATATTTCCAGATATTTATTAAAAATTGTATACCGTAATTTATGAGAATAATTAGATAAAGAGGTGAACTTAAATTTGGAAACTGTCGTCGCGGAATCAAGGATCATGTCTTGCCCACGTGGCCTGGGACAAACATAAAAACAAAACAAACACAAACACAAAGACATATTACCCCCCCCCAAGCAATTATATTAAACTTGCATACACTGTGCCTATTATATTATAATGTACATCATACCTTATCCCATATGTATACATGATTTAGGCAAATCTTGTACCGGTATTGTAATTCTTACGCAAAACTCTTTCACCATCCGGGTCCCCTCCCCCCCCCCCAAGAAACATGTAAGCTGGGATATATTATCCTTTGAGACCTCTAATGACAATATTTGATGAAATTCCTTAGCGGGAATACCAGTAATCATACAATTTTACCCTTAGTCCATAAAATATAATCTTATTCATTTTTTTTTATTTTTCAAACATATCCTATGAAATATCACAAGTGAAGCCATTATAATAAGGTAAGGCTACTAAAACTTAGTATAAATGCCACATGTTATGGACAGCGCTTCTTCAATATCGTGACAATGTCACTTGTAATTGTACTCTTCTTACATCTTGACAGCAGAGACGGCGGACAGGGGGAGGGGGTTGCTTGGGGGTCATGCCCCTCCCCCTCCAATATTTTCAGCAAAAAAAGAAAGAAGAAAAAACAACAACAAAAAACAACAAAAAACAACAAAAAAAACAACAACAAAAAAACACGCACGCAACACAAACCCAAACAGCGTATTGAATGCACAGTTCACTTTCCAATAAGCTTGCGGGGCATCTTTACTCATTCACATTCATAATGTGAACTTCGTTCGACACCCCGTTTTAGTGTCATGGTCAAAGGAAAATTCCTAGTTGTACTGCTCAGAAATACGCTAGAACGCATCTCCGGCCATGTACGACCACGGAATCTTCCAGGACCTAGGCGGCCCCTGGACCATCGCCTATTGTGCTGTTGCTGTGGCCCCTCCTATCAGCACAAATCGCTTCCGCCGTGGCCGGACAGGACTTCAATCTCAAATCTTATAATATTCTTAAATACAGCTGATCTTGCATTTTGCGATGTAAACCTGCAATTGTAAATGAAATACTTAGCCTCCAGAACGAGATAAAATAACAAGAGATTTGCATTAGCATTCCGCCACTTTTAGATCCTCCATGGACAAAGAGTTATATCAACTCCCTTTTTGATCCAAAGTGAAAAAGCTTCCCAAAATGTATGTTTCTGAACGGTTTAACAGAGCATGGGTAAATATTGTGTAATATTTTGAACTCAATTTGCCTAACTTCATTTGTGATTTACCCAACGAGCTAGCGTCTTCAATTAGATCTCAATTCATTTGTCTGCGTGTTGTTTACTTGCATTTAATTCCACTCCAAGTAACAGGTGTGCTGTTTATCAAAAATCAGTGTATCGAGTAGGGGAGATAGGGGTGGATAGCAGCCTGGACCGGAAATGCTCTGTATTCATGTGACCCTAATTTCAATTTCGGTGGATAAAGGTCCGGACTATGATTACCGCATACAACAATTAGAAAATGAGGAAGTCAACGATTTGCAAAGATATGTAGATTCAGATTTATTTGCACAACTATGCCATATAGGCCATAGGCAATACAATTAGAACAGGCAAAAAGGTTCATTAATAAATATTTCTCCGAATGGGGACATCATCGTACGCATATTCACGACTTCAGTTGGTAAGTATATCCCCAAATCATCCATATGGCACGTATGGGTTATAAGTAAGACTAAAAACTACTTAGTCGTCAAGTTTATTGTGCAGAATTTGACTAGTTGAAAACTAGAAAAGTTATCATATGCAGACGGCCTGAAAGACAATGGGGGGAAAATGTTTTGAAGCTTCAAAGGCTTTTTTTTGTTTTTGTGTATGTATGATTGTATGTACGTGTTCAACCCTTCTGGGTCACATTTTATCGCATTAAACTATCTATCTATTCAATCTATCTGTCTAGCTAGCTATATATCTGACAAGGTAGAGACGTTAATGAGCTCGATCATGCGTCAAAAGGAGTCCATATTATTTTCTCTATAGGCCTAAGCTGCGTCAAATTATGCTTCACCGTTGAACTGTCCAAGATATACGCGTGGTACAGCGAGGGGAGCCGTGAAACGTATCACTGTGAAAAAAAAGAAGAAAAAAAGAAGAAAAAGAAAAGATCAGGTCGGTGTCCCCATTTATAATTTAAATTGATAAATCTATTTTATGAAGGATGTTTTTATTTCTTTGGAAATGTGTATTTCCATGCTTAAGATATGTTTTCGAGAAAATTTGTCTTGTGACCTGCGCTCATATATAGTTCCCCCTTCCAAGACAAAAACAGAAAGGTTATAGATATATTTGTATACCGTATACTACGTACGACATCGATATTGAATATTTTTAACATCAGATTCTGTTTCATAATAAGGGGTGTTGCAGTACATAGGTCCGTATAAAATGAATTTCGAATGAATTGTATTGTACTAATACACTCATTATGAGCTGAGTACAACGCAACGGAATAAATGAACAACATATATATACGTATAAAATGAAGTCTATTCCACAATGATCATAATATTCGGATTTCTTTTCTCCATAAATCAAGGGGCCCTCCGACTAAAGTTTCAAATTGCTCATCGTTATGCGTGGCCAGTGACAGGCCGGTATATAAAAACGAGGCTGATATGACGTCACGAGTAATGTATATTCATTTTCATCAAACCTACTCATGACGCACGGTAAAAAGTGGCTACCCACCCGAACAGCCAAATATAGACTGGATACCCGTCTCTATTAATAACGTTGGGATACATAGAGACTGGCCCCGGGTCCTGTGACCTTCGCCTTGGCGGCGACGTCATATCCCATAATGCCTCTCGTGACGTTGATCCGTAAATGTTATAACACACGTGCGAGCCTTACGTGAAAAACATGAAATGAATTCCACTGTATTCGGAAAGAATATTCGGGAATGAAAAGGCACAAGATATATTGTCTGCTGTAGAATTTAAGGGCAATCTCCATTTATAAACTAAAAGTTGTACTATTAGTATTATGATCACGGATATACTACAGACAAATACATGGTCATAATAAAGTGACATTACTGTGGTTAAACAAATGGGGTTACAAATAAAAAAGGAATTGATTCGACTTCTAGGCTCATAAAAATATTCGTTTATCATATTTTTAATATATGTTTTTCTACAATGTATGAAACACGTTCATTCGAGTAACGTGTGCCAACAAGGCATGGAAAGTCAATCTGATTCCCCAAGACGATGCCAATATACAGTTTTTGACCATTATCTCGATTTTTTATGTTCTGCAGAAGTGTTATATTCACGATCCTATGCTACATTCATGATCCTATAATACAAGAAACATGGGGAATGTATTCAGATTTAAAATTAATTGATGAACTTTCACTGAATCGGACCAAATCTACTTGTCGGCATCTCATGGAAAATTCCCCGCCGGTGAATCGACACGGGTATCTTTTTCAGTAATGTGTTCGCCATGAAATACGAGGAAATCTTCATCAAACTATATATTTCCGAAATGAACATCTCCTCAAGATAGAAGAAATACCAGAATTAAAATCGGATATAGATATGGCGAATCTTCCAAATCAAGTGATCAATTTGCCAGTCGTTGTTATTTATTGGGCACTGCAATTCATCAACAGAAAGCATTTTCGGTTCTATTCCGATATTATCCTTTTTATGGTTATGGTTATCCTTAAATGGTTATTATTGCCTCATCTCTGAGGTCAATTTCTTCTCAGATATCCGAAATGACTTAACTGTTAAATATAGAAGTGAGTGTATGCAACCGAAACTGCGTAGATTGAAATACATACCGGTACTGGCAAATGTAGCCGTTGGATCGCCGATTATATTTTGCAGAATGCAAACGCGATTATACGTTTCTTTACCTGGAGACAAAATGTTTGCTTGAAAAAAAAACAAAAAAACAATCCCAACTTTTGTTCTCGTTTTCAAGGTTTCATAAAGAAGCTTAATAGCATTCAGAAAGCAACTCTATGGAAAACATTGCCGACTATACATGCTACACTGGCTGAAAGTTAATCATACCGTTTCGGTCAGCCATAAATGCAGTATTTGCATGCATCACATGGCAGTGTGACTAAACGTCACGGGACCTACGAAGTAGCGAAGGAATTAGGACTCCCGACGCGAACTGAACTCTTGGACCCCCCAAGAAATCCTGCCTAAATTAAGATGGGCACAGCCCAAGTCAGAATCACCGGTGATTTTCATCAAAAATTTTCATCAAAAGTAGGTCAGTTCAGAAATTGCTGGCAACAGTCCCCTAATGTACCTTCATGCCAAAAATCAAGGTTCTAATGTCAATGGTTCTCCTTATTTTGCCGACGAAAGGATTCGGATGGACTCACTTCACTCTCACTCATTACCGGACAATTTGCAAATGAGAGCTTACTTCGTAGGAACATAATGTTTTTACCAAATACGAACAATACCAATAAAGCCTGGGAACAAAATACATCAGACAAGCGGATTTCACCTTTAGTAATGGCCAGTTATTCGTTGATTGCAAATTTAAGAGTTAAGAATATCTCTTATTAAAGCTTGTCCGGTTGAATATCGCTAGATATTCACGTGGACCTTCTTAAAACTGACACCAGTACGAGGCTTCAGCAAATTAGATGCATCTGTGGCTTATTTGCTCCCGAGCACACCGGACGAAATTTCCTAGATGCATCTCACAGAAATTAACAATTTAAATCAGTGTGCGAAAAATGAACACTATGCAGGCGCACTGAAGAGAAGATATATTTGATGTCGGCATATAGTGAATGATGTTACCACTGTTCTCCTATACCGAGACAAACACACCCAGGCAAATCTCTGTCAAGATTTGATTTGACTGCATTCATTACCAAATTATATTTATTACCATCTGCGCGAACCCAGTCAAATCAAATCTCAAAAGAGATGTCCCTTGGCTTCTTTGCTTTGATGCATAATTGAAGTGGGTGCACCTAGCGCTATAGTGGTTTTACAACTGATATTGAACTGGACATGTGTGGATGATTATTACTGAAAGGATGTGCTCATTTATTGACTTCAGTCTTGTGGAAGAGAATGTGCAACAACAGTGATGCTGATTTATATTTATCACAAAAAATATGAGTTCGTAGGGTTACAGGAAACATAAAATTCATTTTGAATGTCTGTAGGTCCTATAAACAACTGGGAAGCACTTGCATGTCATATAATTTTTATTCTGTCTATTGAAGTCATTTCCAGCATAACAAATGGTGGATTTGGAAAAAAGCTGAAGAAAATAATTAAGAGAGAAAAAAAACGCAGGATGTTGTATTACATGGCATCACATTTTTTTTGCCTAATATTTAAGTCCTTTCAGTTTTTCAAGGTTCGGTTTTAAAAGCATTTGGAGGCAATGGACTGCTACACACGTAAAATTAGAGAATATTCTGTCAAATGGCATACCAGTACTCTCTATCCCACATTTCAAAGTCTATTTATAACAGTGTTCATGGTACTGCAGAGAAAAACATGTGACTCCACATTCATTGGAAGCCAGTCCATGGATCAAGTCCCTCTGATTCACAATCAGTCCATGTTATACTCCTCTCAGTTCAGATATTAAAGATTCAGTTATTTTAATATTTTGGATGTGTATTATTCCATATATGGAGGCCTGTATCATTCAATACTCTGTTGTTTATCAAAAAATCATAATGTAAGAGTTAATATGTCCAGTCCACATTGAAGAGAGCATGGGTCTGCATTTTCAAAATGTCTTTTATTTCTGTTTCTCTTCACTTCTGGTATTTCAATCTTCAAGCTGTAAAACAAAACAAATGTAAGTTATGATATATATGAAAAATCTTAAATGACCCATAGAATCACATCAACATAGCAAGTATACTTCGTTCTACCTTTTAAAGAGCTATTTTTCACTGAAGTCATCTAAATGTCTACTTCACAATTGTCCATATGTGGTGAAATGAATGATGAATGTTAATTAATATGGATGTAAAACCATTTTTTTCACAAACATGCTACATGAATGATAATTGATTCTTTTGCTATCCAAGATAAATTACCCCAATTTTGCTTGTGATGATAGCTTACATATTGATCTTCTACATTGAATTCTTCAACACATTTTGGGACTGAAACTGTCATTTTCTTGTTTTGTGAAAGATAATCTGTCCATGGGATGAGAAAATTGAACTCATAAATTTTAAAGATTTTTACGCCATGAACCCATTATTTTTCTTGCAATAAGAAAATGACATTTAATGCCCTAGAATATTTTTAAAAAATCAGAATTAGTGATTCTAATACATTAAATATTGAAGGTAAATCTGGAAGCTAGCACCGTAAATAACTTTGGGGTAATTAGTTAGATATTAAAGACTACGTAAGTAGTATACAAAGCCCGAATTGGCGTAATAGCGCCTCACTGCGCATGCGCAGAACCTGGTGTGACGTCATAAGTGTAGGTTTTGTGGCGGTATTGGGGCGGTGTGCGCATGTGTGATGTGTGGGAGGTGGGTTGTACCCACCTCCCACATTTGTACCCACCTCCCACATGGCGGCAGTGGGAGGTGGGTACAAGATGGCCGCCATGTGGGAGGTGGGTACAAGATGGCCGTCATGTGGGATTGGCCGCCATGTGGGAGGTGGGTACAAGATGGCCGCCATGTGGGAGGTGGGTACAAGATGGCCGCCATGTGGGAGGTGGGTACAAGATGGCCGCCATGTGGGAGGTGGGTACAAGATGGCCGCCAGTGGAAGATGTGGGAGGTGGGTACAAGATGGCCGCCATGTGGGAGGTGGGTACAAGATGGCCGCGAGTAGTAAAATGTATAAAAGGAGTTGATTTTTAGGGAAAGGGTGTATTCAATCTGACTTACCTGACCTGACTTGATCAGCCAGCCAGCCCACCAACCAGTCCTCCTGCCTGCCTAGCCGCTTGTAATAAGACTTTTACACCGTAGCAGTTGCTCACCAGCCTGGAGCCCATAGTCATGGCGTCATCATCATATTTAGAGAGGCTTGCAAAGTACCGTGTTCGTCTTATTGATGAGATGCAGCGTGTAGAAGAAATATGTTATATCCTTATGGATGGAAACATACTCCTCCAACAGCGTGTCGACGAAATCATGGCGGAGAAAACTTCTTCAGCCCAAAACACAGCCCTCATCGATGGTGTACTGCACTTACTTAGCCCCTATGCATTTCTAGCCTTCGTGGCGGGGTTGAAGATCACGGGAAATGACGAACTAGCGGATCTACTTGAAGCCGACGTTATACAAGATGAAGATATCTTAGCTACCACTACCGAACAGCGTACTACAGCTAGCAAACGTGCGTACACTACCCCAGAGGCGAGTACTACACCGGCCAAACGCGTTTCACGCTCCAAACGCCCCCGACTAACACCGTTAGTTATACCTGAGTCAGTAGTTGTACCCCAGCAAGTGCCTGTGAAACAAGAGGTAGAACTTCCTCTGTCTGTCCAGGAGATTAATAATCTGATCCAGCAAGCTTACCAGGCAGCTCACAGGGACATTTGGGAGCTCTCACCTTATTTGACAGTGAGTGTGAAAGACGCAGAATTGCATTTGAATGCGGCGGGTTTTGGCGACAAACCCGGTAAGCATATTACCCTGAACTTAGAGAGCTGGCAAAAACTGCAGGCCCTTGATTACGCCATCGATGCAGTTATTCGCGACGACGGGCGTGATGAAGCGAAATTTCATGTGGGTGACGACATTTATGTGAGCTGTGCATATTACAACGATGAGCTGCTCGTTCATATTCGTAAATGGCGTATGCAGTTAGATACGCAACAGCTCGTACCTTGTCCTCAGGGTGTCACTTTCAAATTAACAGCCTGGCGGAAGTTACAGAGTCTCGCAAGTTCCATTGGTTCAGCTCTGGTCTACCAGGTGTCTCACTATATTTACCTCAAGTACATCGATACAGTCTTGCAGCTCATCAGACCTAAAATTCCACAGGACACTCCAGTACCGTCATACGCAATGATCACTGAAGCACTGGAGGCCGTGACGGAGACGGAAATTGCCCTGGGAGTTGAAGCGGCTTGCCTGTCCAAAATTCCACGTGAAGAAATTATAACATACATTTACGTGCACCAAGGCCGGAAAGCTGATGATGAATTCAAACGAGTCTTGATGGCGAACTATTGAGAACAAGTGTTGAACAGAACATTTATTACCATACACCTTCATTCAAGTGGCTTGAGAGCATATAATTGTTATTAAAATTTCATTTTGACTGTTAATTGTATTAAAAACATTCAATATTCATATATAATTGTATTAAATTCAATACCCTTGTGAATACGTTCATTCTATTTGTGTTAATAAAGTAGAAAATTACAAAAAAAATGCTTAGTGTTCATTCTTTTGTTCCCTAGTTCCAATACGTGTATTTTCATACCTTTAGGCCGTCGCGCATGCGCACAATCACCCTAATTCAATCTTCCACCCAGTGCATCA
Organism: Hanleya hanleyi; assembly: GCA_036873755.1. Classification (NCBI taxonomy): domain Eukaryota; kingdom Metazoa; phylum Mollusca; class Polyplacophora; order Lepidopleurida; family Hanleyidae; genus Hanleya; species Hanleya hanleyi. Next base: position 9,320 of record JAVTVY010039514.1, on the reverse strand, counting down.
GATAGCCCTTCTCCTTACCTTCAATTTGATACATCACTCGACCCCATTGGCTCATTTTTAAAACAATTTTTTGCTATAGGGTGATAATTTACACCCTTCACTGCCGCGCATGCGCAGAATGCCGATATTTCAATCCCATACCCAGTGCATCAGATAGCCCTTCTCCTCACCTTCAATTTGATACCTCACTCGACCCCATTGGCCCATTTTAAAAACAATTTTTTTTGCTATAGGGTGATAATTACACCCTTTTTTTTCGCTAATTTCACTAATTTCAATTTTTAATTGTTAAAAAAACATAGAAAATGAAAAAGATTTTTTTTGGCTTCATGAATCTTTTTTCTCTTTTTTATTAAGTTTTAAAAAAAAAAAAAAAATTTTGGCTTCCATTTCCCTTTCCCTCCCCCCCCCCCCCCCCCCCCCTTTTTCCGTTTTTCAATATTTAATTGTTAAAAAATTGAAAAAATTGAAATTTTTTTCTTGGGGCATAACAATGATGGGGTCTGATGTTAATTTTTGTGCAAAGTTAGAAGTTCCTCTTCCGGGGAAGATGGTTGGCCCTGAAAAGGGCCGTTAGTGTTACTCCACCACCACACTTAGGCACGGTAGATTTTCTTTATTCCTGCTACATGTTTCCGACAAATTGGACATTTTATTTTGAGATGGTTCTCGCCGGCCTCAGTGCAATGGCACATGTCTCCTACACACGTCAGTGTCACCCAACAATCGGCACATAGACATAAATGACCGCATGGTAAAACAGCAAACTGGCTTTCGTCATCTGTACATATGCTACAGCGTGATATTTTGTGCTCTTTATCCAGTTGTTCGTATTGTCTGTCAAGCTCCTTGTCCCTTTTAATCGCGTCTTCTTTCAGTTCATTAATCAAGTTGTTCAGGTGGGTTACCTGGGCTTTACACCCAGAGCATTGTTGTGGTGGAGTTTCGGCGGTAGTTGAAATCATTGGAATTTCACCAGGCGTTGTCGTGGGCCCACGTCTACTATTTAACCATGGCAGTTCATCTTGTAGTTCCTCATCAGTTGAGCCATTATCAGGTTCTTGTAGGGTTTCCATCGTGCCTATTTCTGCGTCATGTGCATCCCTTAGTCTTTCCAATTGGCCATTTTCTTCGACAGTTCGCCGGAGTTGTTCTAATTCTTCTGTACTGCGTGTTAAGATGGATGTTTCGTTTTCCAATGCCCTTTGAAAACTGGTGGTTACCCTCATTCCATCATTTTCCAGAACGCTAACCAGCTCTGGGTATTGTGTAGCTGCATTTCTCGGGTCCCTAACGGGATGCTGTGTAAACAGCTCACGTCTTGTTGAATTCATGATTGTATGGGTGAATAACTGTTACAATATACACGTATTTATACTTTTAGTGGTCTGTGGGAGGTGGGACAAGATGGCCGCGAGTGTAAGATGTGGGAGGTGGGACAAGATGGCCGCGAGTGTCATGATGTGGGAGGTGGGACAAGATGGCCGCCAGTGTCAGTCAGTGCAAGCTGTGGGAGGTGGGACAAGATGGCCGCCAAGTGTCAGTGAGTACAAGATATGCATGGCCGCCAAGTGTGCTTTGTTATCATTGTTCAAGCATAAAAATTTCTTATTTTTTCCATAAATCCGTTACAATTTTCTCGGAATTATGATAACACTAATCCATAGTGTACACGTATTTTTTTTAGCCAGGAAAATTAAATTATTTTCCAATGTACCTGGGTTTTACACTACCGTACACTAACTTTATGATTTTTAAAATGCCTAAAATTAATAAAAATAATCCTCTATTCTAGCGTTAGGTTGTTAAATTTTAAATATAACACTAATGAATGACCTGAGTTTAACTTGTAATAAAATTTACAGGTGTCCTGACATTGATTGTAAAATGAAAAGCTGTTTATAATTGTTAAACAAACACACATATATTTTTTCTTCAGCAGCGTAGCACACGATACAACCAGTGTGTTTTCGCTGCGCATGCGCGCGTGTCTTACACTATAAATACCACATTTTTTTAATTATTCACAATTAATCTCTGAGTGCTCAGTCATGGATTTATCCTTGGCGCAACTCATGGATATTGACAACACATCAGATTTGTTCACAAATCATGATAATCAAGTACAACGCCTCGACAGTATCATGAATTTGGTACACGATGAACCTCGATTAGATGATAGAATCACCCCCTTAGTCGCACCTGAACTCCAGAACTACCCTGCACCAACTCATTGTCAACAGCCTGCAGAAACTTCGCCGCTGGATAATTTATTCGCCTTGACAACAACTACACCGGATGTTACTCCAGATGTAGACCAAATTTTTGATGATCTAAACGAGATGTTACAATTTTCCTATGATGCCAGAGAAGAACAAACACCAGATGAAATTGATGATCTTCATGATCTAAACGAGATGTTACAATTTTCCTATGCTTCCGGAGAAGAAGAACAAACACCAGATGAAATTGCTGATCTAGACGAGATGTTACAATTTTCCTATGATTCCGGAGAAGTACAACAAGCAATAGATGACAAGGCCAAGAACAGGGGACAAGGAGGACAGAAAAAAGATTTAAGAAGGCTGAGACCAGCCGCCCAAGAAAAGAGAAAAGATACCAGATTGAGGAGAAATAGGCCACATCAAGACAGGAAAAACAGAAAAGATGTGAGAACAAACAGGCTAAGAGACAGGAAAATTACCCCCGAAAAACAAATTCAAGACGAGATCAATTATGTATGGACATTGACAACAACAACAATCGGACAGACCACAGAGCGTCAAAGAGACTTGTATATCCATTGTGTAGAATGCGCGAATCCATTTTCCAAGTTCGCGATATTTCCTTGCGGTCATCAGGGAATGTGTGAAACCTGCATCAACCAACACGCTAAGATACCATCGTGTACACAGGCGAATAAACCGATAGTTTGTCAATTGCTTCCTTTGACGTGTCCTGTGTGCGCTCAGAGAAGACAGACCTTGTCAACAACGATGTAATATGGCTATATTACATATATTCCAACGGTTTTTTTAAAAACCACCCAGCTGTTCCGAAAGGGTGACTTCTAGCAAAGCACAAAAATAATTTAACACGAGAATCACACCCCTGTGTTCATCACGAGAATCACACCCCTGTGCTCGTTCAAAATAAATGCCCCACTCTTATCAAAATAAATTCCTCTTGCATACCGGCATCGTTATCTTGGCACTGTGTAATATTAAATTAATGGGGCTATTCCCAACTTTTATCAAATAAAATTTTTCCCCTCATACCGAGGTTTAAAAATTTTTATAAAGTCCATTATACCCTTGTACTGTCATATTAAATTAATTAATGAATGAATGGGAAAAAACAAAATAAATCCTGTGTGTGTGTGTATATAGAGATTTGTCCTCATAAGGACATTTGAGATTTGGCCAGGGATTGTTTATTTGAGTGAATGCAGTTTTAAAAAAAGAGAGGTATATGTAGGACAATCTGTGCTTTCAAATTCATGTGCTAGTATTTTAGAAGTTCTCTTTCGGAGAAATTTATATTTTAACGTGTTTGTTTCACGGGCCCTAACAAGGGCCGTTTATTATTTTAACGTGTTTGTTTCACGGGAAGTAGCTTACTTTCCATCTGTGCCGGCCGGAAAATACCCATACGGAGTGCTTCTCCCCACATAGATGACATCCACATCCTGGAAATTGGGTAGATCTCGTAAAAAATTCGCTGCCGGTATGGTGCTGGTCGATGTTGGTGGTAGTGACGGTGAGGGAAGGATCACTGGCATGTCTTCCAGGGGAAACGGTGTCTCCGGCCCCCCCCTCCTCCTCTTCCTGCAACGTGGGTGGTGGTGGTGACGGAGTTTTGGCTAATGCCGTTGCTAACGCCGGAGGAGGAGGCGGGATGGAGTTCATCGCTTCCCCCATCACCTGGCTGAGCGTCTCAAACCAATTCTGTTCGTTCATCGTGGAATGTGCAGCCACTAATACTCCTCTCACATTTTGGGCCATTTGCCTCTCTCGTCGCGTCGTCTGTACATAACTCCCTTCTCCCTTCCGTAAGGCTTCTTCCCACGCCAAAAACTCCTTGCGCCAAAACACTTTCACCGCTTTCAACATCTCGCCCTTCTGGCGCCTGCTAATATGTTTTCTCACGCTCATTTTTCTTGCTCTGTCTGTTCTGTGAAAAAATATTTTGTGATAGCGCATTGGCGGTGTGGGGGAGTATATATGCACTTGGCGCGGACCCCGGCGAAATGGTTCATGCAGAAACTGGGGAAAGATTTTGGCGTGTGCTTCTTGGAATTTATAAAAGGTATATTATTTTACAATCAGTATTAGTCCCCCGTAGAATTTTTAGTTCTAATTGAGCTCATATAAATCAAGTACTCGTATTAAAAATTTCAGCCGTATAGTCCTTTGTTTACATCATAATTTTTAATTTTTAGTGGGTTTTCCAGCCGTCGCGAAAATACAGAAAACCCGACCTATTAAACAATAATTAATTTTTTTTCGTTAAAAATAGAGCAAGTCGATCCCATATTATTCCATACGAAACCCCTGAAAATTGCAGTGCGTTCCGTTCATGACAACTATAGAAAAATTAACAAAACACAGCCTTTAGTGACGATGAAAAAACACAAGCTAGGCGCCAATCTTGGCAATTTTCCCAAAGTCACGCGCGCAGTGAGGTCGTGTTGAAAAGTACCAGCGGATAATGTATCACTACACGCATACACACAAATCCCTGCAGAGTAGTGCCCCCTTATTCCATTAGGGCACCAAGAGTTATCCTTTGATTTACATCTGATTTCACTATTTTTACAGTGGCGGTAGGCCTTGTTGGGTCATCATAACCGAGGCTAATCCTTATACTATTTTATTTTTATTCTCGTAGGAGTGCAGACTATTAATTGATGTACTCGGGGCAGCGTGTAAAAATTAATTACCGTGTCAAATTAAATTTCCCAGGGTATTTTTTGTGAAAAAAATAAAAAATAAAAGCCCAGGCCAGATAGGGTTAATACTGAAAAATAGAATCTATCGCTCTATATAGGTGTGTGGGGCCAGTATTTGAGTTATTCTTCATGATGGCCTCGCCGGGGAAAGAGCTAGCGTTCTTTCAAGTCACGTCTAAGGTCTTGCTTATCGTATACGAACATGAATTACACCTGATCGAAGAGCACCCCATTGAAGTCAAATTGATTTTAACCCTGGACGGGTGGACGCAATTTACACGGGTCTTACAAGCCCAAGAACCCGAAGTCGATTTTTTACCTGTCGGTGAGGGCGTGTACCTGCGAAGGTGTAGAGAGAATTCATCATTTTTCCCCCGATTAGAACAATACGGGGGTGGCGAAATTGTACTTTGGCCAGTCTTATGGGCAGGATTAAAAGCTATCATTGGCGAAGTGGACGATGTACTTTACCCGGAAGAAACCCAATCGATCATTACCCGTACGTTGACGCCGGGCTGTACTATACTAATATACCCAGATCGCCTCGAACTGATTGACGACGATTCGCGCTGCTGGTGTAGCCCGGAGCCCGCGCGTGTGACATTATCGCCCGAGGGGTGGACTACGTTGAAACGTGTGTTATTTGGTGATTTGGATGGACAGAGTATTTACCTGTCTCAGGATGTCTACATTTTTCGCGGCCCTTTTTTTGCCCGATTGATCTCTCTCAAACGAGACGGTGGATTTACGTTGGACCCCGAACTGTGGACGGCTTTACAACACATCGTTCCCGTGGTGGATAAAGTATTCTCACCACTCACAGACTAGGGCCTATAAATACCAGGGGAAAGAGAGAGTGTGTATCATTTACCCTTGGACATTGAGAGAGCAAACATGTCGCTATCACTACGTGCCATTTTGCCTCTTACACCGAGTCTGCGCCTATACGTGTATGCAGAAAAAATCAAACTGGTGCAAGACGATCTAGCTATTTACTGGACCCCGGCGGAAATGCTATGGAATCCGGTGACACTAGAGCGTGATGGGTGGAATAAGTTTAAACGGGTATTGCACGGGGAATTGGATGGAGAGCTGATTCATCTGGATAATGCCATGTACGTCTATACCGTAGCACCCCACCGCATACGGATAGGTCGGTACAAAGATGCGCGCAGTATCACCCTAACACTCTCTGTGTGGGCAGCCTTGAAGAAAATAATGCCTATTGTCGACCAATTAATGTCACCCGACACTCGAACACCGGAGCAATTAGCGTGGGTTCGGACTATAGAAGAGGCGCTCGCTGAACCCCATGAAAGACTACATAAGGCGGAATTTTCTTTCTGTAAACCTACAGCCGGGCAAGAAAAAAGGCCTATATGTAAACAATGCAGAGCGGCTAGAAGGCCAGTACTACCCTGGGACGAGGTCGACTCACATGGGACGGGGGCGAACTCACCCCGGGAAGAAATCGACTCACCTGTGGCGAACGAAGAGATCGACTCACCTGTGACGGACGAAGGGAAAAAAGTGCATGATGCGGCAGTCGGAGAAAAGGGCGACGTCTATTAACAAAGTATTAACTGAGTTGTATTACAAGCCGACCAGTGCCGCTGCCTATAGTGGTGTGGGAGCCTTGACTCGAGCCACCCAAGGTATTAGTCGAAGTGAAATTCGAGCCTGGTTAAAAACTCAAGATACCTACAGTTTGCATCGAGCTGCCCGACGTCATTTTCGCCGGAACCGAGTCATCGTGGGAGGCATCGACGCGCAATGGCAATCGGATTTGGTGGACATGAGTCGATTTGCACCTCAAAATGATGGATACCGGTACCTATTGACGTGTATTGATATTTTATCGAAATATGCCTGGGTCCTGCCCGTTCGTACCAAAACAGGCGAGAATTTGATACGGGCATTCCAGCAGATTTTCAAGACGGGACGCAAACCTCTTTATTTACAAACAGATGAAGGGACAGAATTTCTCAATCGACCCTTTCAAGCCTTTCTTAAGAAAAAGAAGGTATTTTTCTTTCATACGTACAACGAGACGAAAGCTTCGGTGGTGGAACGTTTCAATCGTACGTTCAAAGGGCGTATGTATAAGTATTTTACAGCCAAGAATACCCGACGCTACCTGGATGTCTTACCTCAACTGGTGCAAGGCTACAATCGGGCTTATCATCGCAGTATCCAACGCGCGCCCCGGGCTGTGACAGAACGCAACGAACATCAAGTACGTACTACGCTGTACTCATCATCCAGTCCAGCCTTGACGGCCCCCCGGTACAAACGGGGCGATACGGTACGGATCAGTAAAGTGAAAGGACAATTTGAGAAAGGCTATTTACCCAACTGGAGTGACGAACACTTTGTCATCGTACGCCATAAACCACGACAACCCCACGTCTATCAACTGGAAGATCTACAAGGCGAGAGACTGCAAGGCACGTTTTACGAGACAGAATTACAACCCATAGTGAAAACACCGAAAGATTACTACACGGTGGAAAAGATTTTGAAAACGGAACGTCGACGGGGCATCCCCTATCATTTCGTCAAATGGCAAGGATGGCCTCGTTCCTTTAATTCCTGGGTGTCTGGCCGTGACATGAAACGCCTATAAATTCGAACTGCTAGTACCACCCGGCTTCAGTATAGAGGATGGTACCATGGATAGAGCACGGCTGCCCGTAGTGTTACAATCCCGAAAAGGACAAGTGGGTACTCTCGTGTGTGTCATAGTGCTTGTGGGTACGCTATTTACAGGGGTGTTCTACGATTTGTCGACCGTGTTAGCCTTTTTGAACACGCCGCGTTCTCCATCATCACCTTCCATCACTTCGACGACCACGTCACGGCCACCCAAGACGTCAAGAGTGCGCCACGTATCAACCCAGACCACACCACCGGCTACTTCAGCCATCATCACCACCACTCCATTACCTTTGGCACGCACCATCGACCTATCCACCACGACGCCCCGTACTACTCCAACCACGCCAGGACGTCATCCTACGCCGTCATCCCTGAGAAGCGCTTCCACCTCATCACCACCCACACCTAGTACCACCAACACGCTGCTCAACCTATTTGCAGTGGATCCCCGTGCATCACGCCCTTTACCACCACAACGGTATCCAATCGACTACGATCCCCGGTGGGATCCCCGACAACGCGGGTGGGCTTCTAACCGTCGAGCGCAAATCACCAAATAAAAAAAATAAACGATGGACCCACGATGGCAGCATCCCTTCACGTGTCTCATCGCTGGCCCGACCGGTTGTGGAAAATCACACTTTGTTCAACGTCTCATCCAACATGGAGCAGCCCTGATTTCACCGCCTGTAGCTCGTATCCTGTGGTGTTATGGCGCTTGGCAGCCCGCGTACGAGGCACTGGCCCGTGTCCCAGGACTTACCTTAGTGGAAGGCTTACCCCCTGAAGACATACCCCCAGACACCTTAGTGGTGGTGGACGATCTCATGATGGAAACGGACGGTCGAATTACCCGTCTCTTTACCAAAGGCAGCCATCATCGTCGATTGAGCATCATTTACATTGTACAGAATCTTTTCAGTAAAAACAAAGAACACCGGAACATTAGTTTGAATGCTCAGTATGTGGTGTTATTCAAAACCCCCAGAGACGCGTCACAAATTACCCACCTCGCTCAACAGATGTACCCTAAGAACACGGCCTTTGTACGAGAAGCCTTTCAAGATGCCACTCAACCTGCTCACGGCTATCTCCTCATCGACTTGAAACAAGATACACCCTCACCTCTGCGATTACGCACCCTCATTTTTCCCGGTGAACTACAGACGGTGTACACCCCCAAATGAGTGAGGAGGAGGAGGATAAAAGAAGAAGACCACGCACTGGAGCCCTCATTCCCTCATCATGTCTGCACGCCTACGCAAGCACGCCGCGGCATTGCGGGTACTCCGCAGCGCGCCTCCGGAAGTGGGGCGGGCCCTGGTGCGCGGCGCGGAGCCCGATCTCATCCGGTGTTTGTGTGAAGTGGCCCATAATGTATTAAAAGGCAATGTTCCACTCAGTCCTGTGCAGAAAGGGAAATTGCAACGGCACAAGGCAGGTCTCCGAACGCTGGTCAAGAAGACGAGGAGTAGTGTCAAGCAGAAGAAACAAGTGTTACAGCGAGGTGGATTTCTCGGCGCACTTCTCGCCCCCTTAGCCGCTACGGTACTAGGCCCATTACTCGGCTCCATCTTGGGAGGACGCTAACACCATGGAACATACGAAAAAAATGATGCTGGTCGAACCTCGACTGTTACAGAGTTTACAATCTCCCTATCCCATCCCGGCCACCGTGCAAAACCTCCAGTCTTTGGATGAAGAAATGAAT
>JAVTVY010039513.1:0-179917 GCA_036873755.1 Hanleya hanleyi | reverse complement strand
CGATCGTCGGGGGCTCGTGATAGGTGGCAATCGTCATTGTTCGAATCAGGCTCACAACTGTGTTGCCGGATTCGCTCCAATTCGTAGTCCCATAATTTTGTGAGACCGTCCACGAATTCGTCTTCGTCCCAGCTAAAATGGATGTCATACACTTTACGTTATCGAAGCACCCTGGAGTAGAATAGTCATATGATTCAAATCTTACTTATCCCCCGAAAATTCCTAATATGACTCGCTATAACGTCGTATGACGTTGTCGTACAACGCGCCTCTCTCTCGGCTATCGAACGGCGTTAGTTTCATCCCCGTAACCCTTCCCGTTCCCAAGATATTGAGATTTTTCCGAAATTTGTGCGATTCATCTTGTGACGTCACTATGACTACGACGCGTCTCCCTCCTGGCTATCCAACGACGTAAGTTTCATCGCAGTAGCCCTTCCCGTTCCAGAGATATTGGGATTTTAATGAATTTCAAAAAAAAAAAAATTGAAAAAAAAAAAAAAAATTAAAAAAATCAATTTTTTTTTTTGGTCCAAAACAAAATTTCCAGGCTCTACGAGCACATTCACGGATTCTGCCTATTTATCGAGTATATTTTATGTAGAGCAAGCATAGACGTCTCAACTCGGTGAACCAACCAGTCGTGCGACACGAAGTATGTATCAATCATCGCTCGCAACTGCCCTCGGGCTACTGACATACTGCCTATATAGACTTTATTGTCCGAGTTATAAATGTGTGAGTTTACCAATTAGTTTTAGACATTGATCAAGGAGATTAGCTTTACCTTAAATGTTGTCCATTCTGGTCCATTTGTTATCAGATGTTTGCACACGAACCTTCTGAAAGAGAGAAAACCCGGTTATTGCTACCACGTCATCGACCTAGTATCATTCATAGCATCTCCCTACTATTCTAAGGACGATGGCCGGGTTAGTTGGTTTGTGTTTTATGTCCTACATTAATTGCGGCAACACTATGAAATGGTCTTTCGCCATATTACGCCATTTCCCTTCTTCTGTTTTTTTTTCAGCGGTGGAAACGAAGTCATCGTTCTCGACGATGGGAGAACTCAAGTCGATGAGGTATCGTCGACTTCTAATTTTGTCGGGGTAAGACTTTTTAAAATTTATTTCATTATCACCTATATTCTATTTTATATTTTTGTGGGTTGTTTCCCCAGTATTTCTCAGCTTAAGAAAGTATAATATCTATCTACCAGTGTCTAATGGAGGGCGGCTGGATTATGAATGATGGACTTGTAATGCACTTTGTCATCCTAAAAAAGTGAGAGATGGACTTCTAGATTGCATGTATTTTTTCACTATTACAGTTTAGAGCGCTGAACGAGTAAGTACGACAAAATTATTTCCTAGAAATGTAGTGTAATATAGTAGTAAAAGATTTTACTTACAGCATGCTACTCTATATACATATTACTGGAATACTCAATTCATATGATTTTTTTTTTATAGTACATAACATTTATATATATACCATACTCGCATATATATAGGCTTAGACACTCGGTAAACCGGTTAGACACTAATTACACGTATTGTAATGATATATGTTTTTCTTATAATACCATTTATTCATAGTTTACCGTACATGACTTGATTGATGCTTGTAGAATATTAAAACGTCCTTTTGATATGATGTGACAGTTAATCGTTGTATTTTCTTTCCCCCGTTATTTATTATAGCCCTACACTAAGATGGAGGAATGCTTCGCTGAGACGGGACCTTAGCCTTTGGCGTCAACAACTGTGAGTATATTTCATTAGCACGCATTTTTTTCCTTGCTTCTGATTGATGGCTTTTTCGAGAAAAATTGGATGCGATTATACGATGAAAATGTGAATTTTGTGAAATATATGAACATACATAGGTTAATTTGTTCTCTTTAAATAGTGAACGAGTCCAACAGCTGGATGACCCGGCTGAACGTAGACGGATAATGTGAGTATTATCTGATGATGAGCTAGTTTTAAAAAATTGATCTCGATTAAAACGCCAACGGTGAAGTTTCCCCGAGTAAATGACAGTAGAGCCATTGTCATATACATGTATGACTTTAATGTTGTATATTCCTCTGAACGTGAAAATATTTTATTCTATACTCTTTATATATTAAAAAAAAAGTCCGGACGACAGATCAGTCATTCATAGTGCGAGGGTTGTCATAGAAAATCTGTTTTTTTTTCTCTTGCAGAAGCGGAATCATCCAGCAGATTGGTGATCGAGAACAAACGTTGTAAATGTAAGTCATTTTTCACTCGTATCCGATGTAATGACATATCATTATGTAGTCCGGTGTCTGATGTTCACCGCACGATGATTTATTGCGTATTTTTTGTGGCAGAGATTATGGTGTAAGCAGAGATAACAAACTGAGTCACTGAGGAGTATGTGCTGTGTGTCAGCGGGCTACCCATTATAGTAAAATGTCCGCGGCCATTAGCGGTCGTGCGAGACAGTTTGACGTTGTGCACACCTCGTAGTCATATATTTAGTATGGCGAACCATCCATTCTCCGGTATGTTGAACATTGAACCATGTTAATAACACGGTAAATTCGTGGTTCCCGAGATAATTGTATATATCGGTAATTGTCGCGTAAACACCGCGCGGATTATCAACTTGAAATATATAATGAATGGCGTTCTGATCTGACATTTTCGATTAGTATGATAAAAATTAATAACTCACCAGCTTTCTCGTGGTCGCTCAACCCTTCTTGTTTTGACCGGGCCAGCTGCGAACCTGTGGTAATATTCGTCAAACTATTCCCCTCCAAGAACATTCGTTGACGCGGATCCTCAAGCTCTGGACTGAATTCTAGAGTTTGGGAGCGCTCCGCCGTTTTATATACTTAGGAATACCCCCCCTCCCCTTTTTTATGAGATACTGACTCCCTGAATACTTTAAAATGATTGATGTATGGCCCATGGAGGTGTCGTATTTTAAATGCGTGAGCGCGTTTCACCGCTTCACTATAGACACACGGAGAGAAATATGTGGGCGGTGAAAAATGTTAGCCGCTGAGGACACGAAACAAGTCCCATTCCCCCATAATTAGATGTCTATTCGTGGGAAGCACGAAACAACGAAAGCAGAAAAGCTGGGCTTAGCACGAATTCGTGATTTTTTTTTCACCTAAAACACTGTTTAATTAACGGATGCAACTTCAACTGACTGTAATACACGGCGGTCTCTTTAGCACCGCAAATTAGGACAGATCGCGGTGGTGACCCGCATTTGATGTTCCCTATGATGGATGGGGCGTCAGACTATAACACCGCCAGCGGGTATAGACGCGAGCCGGTGAATCGGCGTCGTCATAGACACACGGAGAGAACTACGTGGGCGGTGAAAAATGTTAACCGCCGAGGACACGAAACAAAAAGTCCCATTCCTCCGTAATTAGATGCCTATTCGAGGTGAGCACGAAACAACGAAAACAGGAAGAAAAGCTGTGCTTGGCACGAATTCGTGATATTTTTTTTTCCACCTAAAAACACTGTTTAATTAACGAATACATCTGCGTAGGCGACCGTCTTCAATGATCTTTTTTTTCCTATGTCAATCCTATCAACGAATTAATGGATGGAAAAATCCCAATCCCATCAAGTACACGATTTTTAAAGATAAAAACTGTGAAGACCATGCCATTGACGTATATATGAGTAGAAAAATAACAGATGAAACAGCATTTTGATGGATATATATCTTCTTTATCCAAGAACAACATGATTAATGATCATATAAGTCGGTACACACACACATATATATATACGCTGTCACCGCATTAGATACAGTACTGAATATTGTTCCATGTCCAAAATGAATGTTTTTGTTGGGGGTGTCCATTTAAATATATAGGAGCGGCTTCATTAATGGATATATCGATACATTTATACAAGTATAGGGCGACGAGGGAAAGGAGACATTGTATGCGACACTAGTACGCCCTTCAGTTATATATATATATGCGTGGGTGGCAGACTCCCCCCATCGCATACCTCCATAAATAATGTTTCAAGTCTGAATGAGTGTTCATCGTTGTTATTTTTTCCATATTAAGTAGTTCGATCGACTTCGCGCGGGCTAAAAGTCGATGGTAGGTTACGTATGTGGCAGGTATTCCACAATCGCCGATGTTTAATGTTGACCGAGCACATTAACACTATTAATGGCGAATCATCCGTAATCCCGATGGTACTAATTCACTCACTCAGCCTTTTTTTGACGGTTTCGTACAAGGCATTCTTCCAGGTCTCTGTCTTGATGTTTTCTCTGTAGCCGGGGCAGTGGAAATTAGACCGCTGTATTGGATGAGTCAGTAGTTCCTGTTCCACGTCTACTAGTCTCGTAAATTCACTCATTACGTCGACCTCGTCTACGATGTTGTACGCATCTTCGAAAAGAGCTTCCACTTTCTGGGCTGCCGGTATCATCACGCATGAGTGCTGCCTTTGAGATGGGTGGTCTATCTTACACCCATTGCACCGTTCCCGATCGAGTTCCTGGATCTTCAATATAACGACAGTTGCATATGCGTCGTCGAACGTTCGTTTCAAAAAGATGTCCGTCTCGCCCTTACTCGAGGAAAGAGGGTGGTCAGAGTTCGGTTCTTCCAGGTTGTCGGAAGTCACATCGTTTTGAAATGATGACAACATTTCCTCTACGGCGATATCGACGGATGGCATCTGGGCTTTAAGGGCCATCCACAGCCTCTCGTCCAGCATTATCCCCCGCCTTGTGGGATATCGTTCGTCGCCATTCTTTGGCCAAATCCTCAGATGTATGCCCGGTCTTGACCGATAGACGCCCATAGTGAGATGAAGATCACCGTCGAGTTGTATGGGCTTTCTCGTTTCCCCCTTTTCACATAACAATCTGTCCATGTCTTCTACACTGGTCTTCAGAGTCTCCCAGGCCTTTACCGTTAGAAGGGCACATCTCTGCGGATTGTTTCGAGGAGATTCGTCATAGTCCATAATAGAGATAAGCGCTGCATTGTTCTCACCGTATACTTTCAACCCCACTTGGTAATAGAGATGAAACATGGTTGGCTGTGGGCTTCGGTTGGTTCTCAAAAGTGAGTGGGGAAATACAAACTTTCTGCCCCTTTTATACCATTATCCCCGCCCACATGTCTGCTGTAATGGGGTGTTTTTTCCTAGAAGAGTTCCGCCCAATCACGTTCCATATTCCAACGAAGTGGACACCGCAATGTTCCCGCAGTCTTGCGAACACCGCAAATGGGGTCATCTAAGACCTTGACAAAACACCCTAACGCTAAATGCGCGTTAACGAGAGCTATGCGAAAATGAATAGCTCCTTTGTTCACGTTTATTTCTCATTTTTTTTCTATTAATATTTTCTCTATCGCAAATATTTCAAGTTTGTATCCACAGGTGCACACGTCCTTCTGACACGGTCGTTTCGGACATTTCATGAAATGTCGGTCCCAAAATGTTTGTTTTTATTTAACCCCGCACCAATTACAATCGAAATAACGTTTTCCCAAGATTCTGTAGACATCATGCCTCGCTATCATCTGACAGCGCAAACACCTGTCCATTTCGGCGAACGTTATGATCCAAGAGGGAGAGTATCCCGGCTTTTATATGGGGAAACCCTCTACTGACTGTAACGCACTCTTTAGCACCGCAAATTAGGACGAGGTTCGGTGGTGTTCCGCAATTGATGTTCAATATGATGGATGGGGCGTCAGATTATAACACCGCCTCCGGGTATAGACGCGGGCCGGTGAATTGTGCCCGCGGGCGTACCGCGCGTTAGTCACGCGTCGCCGATTCGTCGACGAACGGCGCCCGCGGCGACACCGCGCCGACGCCGCACCAACGCGGCGGAGTAATAGCACCGCGAATTCGGTGTTTTTGAACCCCCCGTCTCTCACACCCGCACCGCACCAAGATGGCGGCGTTTCTCTAGTATTTAAGTAATAGCACCGCGAACTGGGTGTTTCTTAACCCCCCCTCTCTTACTACTTGTGGATACATGTATATTTGATTCACCCTGTTTCTATGCAGACTACGCAGGATATAGCCAGTTACTTATGTGCGTCTTTAAATCGCAGTTGAAAAATTAATATTTTTCCCCATTTCAGGAGAGCACAGGCACTGGTCCAAGTGACAAGGTGGAAATGCATTTTCAACATGAACTATCAACTATGTAAGTCAACTTTCTTACAGTCTGATTACCGTAGTTTTGTTTCTTTTCCAAAGAATGTAAATTTTGATTCAGTTACATGAGCTGGGTTCGACGGGTGTCACTAAATAAGAGACCGATACAGACCGATAATTATAAAGGACAGACCTATACTAGATTACGGCCTCTAGAAGACATAATTGGTAGTTTGTGGTATTTTCTTGTGAAAACAGCTGTTGAAAGCGTAAAACGGTGTGGCAATCAGTTTCCCGCTAGGCCCTACGGGAAGCGGCACACGGCCGATTCGCCCACCTGTGTCGTCTAGCACCTTCCACGCACTCCCAGCGGACCGGTTCGGCAGGTGTGTTTATGCAAGAGCAGTAGTTACTGCGACAGATTCCACGAATTGGAACAAAGAGCTCGCTTTTCATGAGCATCAGTGATACCATTATTAATATTAATATAATTAGCATTATTAATATATTAGTATTATTATTAATATGACCCAATATTGTATGAAATTTATCAGACACGAAATGACAAATTACGGTACATGAAGTGACAGAAGGCAATAAAAATCTATATTTATGGGCGGAGAATGGCATATTTCTATTTCACAGTTCGGGCAGTAAGAGTAAGAAAAAAAGAAAGTAAAAAACCTGAACAAAAGATCCATCCGTTTCATTCCCACCTACCACCCAGAGATGAAATATATAAGGAAAATCCTGTTGAAATATTGACATTTTATCAAATCATGTGAATCACACACAACGAAAGTCTGGGGAAACCCAGTAATTGCATACAGAAGGAGGAAGAATTTGAAAGAAATGTTAAAGAAATCAAAACAATGAACATTGTGAATTGATACGTTATTTTACTGAAATAACTCGAATAAACCCGAAACACTTGTTTCATTCAACTTTATTTGTGTTCAATATGCTCCTATAATATCAAGTATGTGTAATATATATCAGGAGAATTTGAAGCTGCAGGTCGGGGCGCTGGGCGAGTCTGGTGGGCGAATTGATCGTGCGATTCGGCCGTGCGACGCGCTTCCTATCGTAACGGGCGCAGCTAAATGCGATACCGTTTTGCGCTATAAACGATCGTTTTTTATGAGAAAATCCCACAAAGTACCAATTATGTATTCTCAAAGTCGTAATCAATTATACTTAGGTATCGGTCTGTATGTTTTTAGTACCGGTCTGTATCGGAAGGCAATGAGGGTGCCCGGGTTCGACTACTGTGTTGGGATTGACATTTTAAAACATATATTTACAATTTGTTTCTGTGTATATTCCCAGTTAACAAAAATGGAACTTTAATGCATCAAGTGATGAGTAACATTTACATTGTGGGATTAGTTTATCAGCTGTGGTTCTTACTGATTGTAGGATCGGGCCTAGCAGCAGAACACCTACTCTGGAGGTATGGTAGCACTTCATTTCCAGCTAACACCCTGCTACTGTACTCTCGGTCGAGCCATTGGACTTTGCTCTGCCAGCCTTTGATACAGACGCTACCTGGACACTCGAAAAGCAAAGCAAACAGACCCTTCCACAGCTCAAAGGCGGGGAATTATTGATGGCGATTTTTGTTACCTGTTTTACCCTACTCTCTCTGAGAGTTTTTGAGGCTGAGGCACCCCAGAAGGTTATGTACAAAAGTATTCCATGAGAGTTGGTGAAAGTTGGAGGCATAAGTGATATGAACACAACGTGCTCAATCTAGGTTGGGTTGGGATGCGTGTAGTTTTAATCGTTTGAACTTTGTGCTTCCAGGGATTGAGAGTGAACTATGATATCAGGGAGGGTTAACATGAAATGACCAATGTAAATGTGCGTTTTGTGATTTCCCTAATAAAATATATCATACATATATTTTGTGTTAATGTTCTTATTGTGTACCTCAACCAAGAGCCATTACTGGATGGTACGAACACCACTAATTCTCACTAAAAGGTGCAAATTAACACCTTTTGAAGGTGTAATTCTCACGAAATGGGTGTGTTTTAACACCCCTGGAAGATGGAATCGTCTCCAGAAGGTGTATTTTAGCACCTCTAGAAGGTTTAGTTTTCGTCAAAAGGTGTAAATAAACACCCAAGAGGGTGTAATCGCGGTCAAAAGGTGTACATTAACACCAATAAAAGGTGTAATTCTTACTAATAAGGTGTATTTTAGCATCCCTAGATGATTCAAATTTGCCCAAATGGTGTGAATTAACACCCAAAGAAGGTGTAATTCAGTTGAGAAGGTGTAAATTAACACCACTGATAGGTTTAGTTGTGGTCAAAAGGTGTAAATAAACACCCATGGGATGCTGGGTTCCCAACAAAAATATGCTCATAAATTTGTCTGGAAGGTGCAAATTTTATTCAGAAGGTGTGAATGAACACCCATGGAAGGTGTAATGTGAGCAAAAAAGGTGTAACTTAACACCTTTTCGAGAAGGTGTAAATTTACACCTTTTGGAGAGGGTGTTAATTCACACCCAAAAGGGTGTTAGCCCTGGGACAAGCCATTTACACCCCGTAGAGGTGTAATTTACACCTTCTGGGGTAAGAGTGTGTATTGAAAATAACACAAATTGTGTAAGAATCAACACTAATTTGTATTGAACTCAACACAATTTTGTGTTGATATATTAACACAAAACCATATTGATTTCAACACAAAACATTTTATTTTTTTATAATATTGTAGAGCCTAATGAGATGTGCTCGAGAGTATTTTACCTTTTCAAACAGACATAATATGTCCGTGACTGCATTCTCCGTAAGTCCCGGATAACGGGTCTTCAGCTCCAAGATTGCTGCATGAAAACCTTGGACCGTCCATTGGGATCCATTGAAAAGGAGTCTATTCCTTAAGTCCGTCGTGTCCCCCAAAACTTTCATTACCGAAGGAAAACTGACATCTCCTTGCTCAACCTCCTGGACCGCAGTGAATTTCTTGTCAGCCGATACGTGTCGTCTCAGCGTGCTGTCAGCTACCTCAATTCCTCCAACATCCCCACAGCCAAAACTCGTGCACTGACACACCTTACAATTACTAGGCCTAGGCCCTGGCCTAGAAAGGCTGGTACTCATAATTTCAGTGGTCTACAATATTTCATCCGTTACGGCAATATTTTTTCTACATCGAGAATTGAGAAATCCTGCGGAAATACTAGCTGATGCGTAAAAACATTTCATAGAAGTGTAAAGTCAAAGTGCACTCGAAGGGAGTTTTTATATCAATGTGCGAGGAGAAAGATTGGTTTTCCGATGATTACAAGATAATTATAGCATAGATAAATAGGGTCAATTATAGGTTTAAAAAATCATATCTCAACATCAAGCTGGGAATAAATGCTGTTATCTCCTTTCTGCGTCCGTGACCAGGCTGCGACTGCTCTGTGATGTAATTTTCACAGTAAACAGACAAAGGAAAAAAAATGTTGTACCTGGTAAACACGCGGATTTAGTCAATTATCAACTCTCGTGTTTACAGATATATTTTTCTAAGTTGAAACTCCATGCAACCATATTTAGCAAACATTAAACACTCCAGCGGACAAGAATTATTGTAATAATATGTGCAGAGAGCAGGGCTAGTTGGAAAACAGGACACAACATCTTAATTAACATTTGAAATTGTCACATAGCTCAAGCCTCCAAAGTCAACTTTCTGTTGGTATTTCACCCAGTTCTTTGCATGAGGCGGTGCTGCCTTGATCGGAATGATTAGATATATAATCATCCACCAGTGAAGAAGGGGGCGATGAAGCGGTGCATTCTACATTTTCTTTCGTTATTTTAATTTTCCTTCAGTGATGACAGAATACATTTTGCTGAAGACTTTGCTGCATGTAAGAATCCTAATTGCGATGAGAATTTTAAATTAAATTAAGCAAAATGTTATTCATATCTATACTAGATCTGCACTTAGGTATATGAAAGTATTCCAACAGGACATTCCATTTGTATGACTTTCAGATTTGAAAAATATTCTATGCATTAGCCATATAGGAAAACACTAAAAGTGTGAAAAAGTTATGGCGCGAAAGACAACTAATAACTATAGACAGAAACAGACAGAACCATTCTTACCTGTAATCACAACAGTTCAGACAGTGGAGTCGATAATTAAGACAGGAACACAACTTGACTGAATGGTCCTCTATACCCATACTCATATTCACTCGGTTTATTCATCCAATAAAACAGAAGTTAAGTATGTTACAAATGACAATCTCGTGTTGCGATTCTTGCTCTCTCTATTTCATCAATTGTAAGTGAATAACTCATCACACTTACCAATAGGGAATTATATTGTGGATGAAATGTGGCAAGGAAGAAGAAGCCTAGCCTTTTTTCGATATAATGAAGATATATTATTAGCGAGTAAAATTTTGTAAAAATATTACTCATATTTTCTTTACCAAATCTCTGTATTAGTGCAGTAATCTAGCCACTTTAATTAAATTTCCCAAAAAGTTATTTTGTTGTTCCAAAACAAAGTTCGATTTCTGCGACTGTATTATCGGCATTTTCCTTTTATAAAATACACAGTTATCTTCTGTTAATAAGAGAAAGCAAACTCAACAAAATACAGCAGAAGGCAAGCGAATATTTAAACAGGGGGTGTCAGTTGGGTAGCTTCTTATACTATTACGCAGTCCATCGTGGGAGCGAGACGTGAATCGTCCAATTACCTTTATCAGTAAAATACAATAGAACGGTTGATTTCGGCTTCTATCGGCTAGGAAATCCGGGTTCAGCCATGTCAGGCCAACCAGAGAACGAAAATTCTTCTATCGGTTGGACACATCGATAAGATGTAATATGATCTTCCTGACTGTAGAGCTAAAGAAATCGCCGTGATGTCCATGTCAGGATTAGCAAAATTTCGCCAAACAGGATTATGAGCGACCAATAACTTCCAACGTCGAGGCGCGGATGACCGAAGAGCTTATCGGGATTTCGGCTCATTCGGACCGACAAACGGCTATGGGTGACTTGTAATATCTCCAGTTTATCTGGGGGTTTAATATTTTAATGGTGTTTCAAATACCAACGTAAGTAACTGAGCTACCGATTTAAAATAGGTAGATAATAAGTCACGGAAAAGCCGATATAATCCAACTGACGGGTGTAAGAGCCAACATTGGTAATGGAGAGCGATTCAGACCAATCTCTGACTCATAGTGTGATCAGTAGCTATGGTATACAATTGCTCTAATTTTGCAAATATTTCAGATCACCCACAGTAGACCCCATTTCGAATTCATCGATGCAACTTTGCACAGAGGAGCAAAACTCTACAAATTTGACAAAAAACTTCGAAAGCTACAATTGTTAGATACGCCATAATGATCTCAATTCGAAATTTACCCAACACGCTATGTAAGTTATGTAAATAGGCTCAAGTGCATTGAGCTTTTCTTGGAGAAATGTGAGCGAGTTTACGGAAGAATTGCGGTTATGCTTTCATGCAGTCTCGTTCCTGTTATTTGAGGAAGAAATTTTATCTTGGGTGGAAATTTCAAATCCAGACGAGAAAAGCCACAAAAACCTGGAAAAACTGGAATCCAAGCTGACTCCTGGTCGTCATTAGTGATTTACTCAGGATTCTTCAAACGGAAGCAATAGGGTGAGTGAGTGAATATGATTTAACGCCGCTTTCAACACTATTTCAGTCATATCACGAACCTTTTTTTAGCAATACATACAAACAAATATACATAAAACCGCATCAAATTGATGTCATACATCCGACGGATTTTGGACAGTTTCTCGACAATTTATTTTCACTTTTCAACTATTCAGTACATTCCATATGTAAATTTATTAGTGAATTGTACTGTATACTCTGGTCATATTACTTAATTTCCTTGTACTTTGAGAAAAGGAATTGTTGAATATTTGAAAAAATGATAAAAATTCAAATTCACTAGACACATGGTCGCCATTTTGAATTTACTGACGAGGCTGTACGCTAGGAAATATGTAAATAAATGGTGAACAATAAACTGAAGATGATAGGCTATACAGTAAGAAAGCTTCACCGAATATTCACAAGAAATAGCATGGCATCAATTTAGATTTATGGCAGCCATCCTTGATCGCCATTCTGAGACCTTGCGATTGAAAAGATATTTTGGTAGCAACAATTTTCATAATTAGAAGGGTCGAATTGACCTAAAAAATCATCTACTCAGTTTGTAACAGAAAATGTCTCAGTGTGTTAGATTTTCTCAAATCTCCACCTGTCTTTCATGAAAAACTACTTTAGAATAAAAGCAGTCGTTAAACTAAACAATCGGGAAGTCATTAAACATTGAACAGCAGCATCTTTATCACGACGGTCAGAGTATTTTTATTGTTTTCAGTAACGAAGTTGGTATTTCGTTGCTTCATTTCATGACGTTATTGAATTTGTACGTTAGAGGATTGATTATATGTGCCCCATTTTGCCAGGGATTTAGGGTACACCAGAAGTTAGTCTTTGAGAAAGGTGGTATGAGTAAAGCATGTTCGTAAAGAATCTCACTTTCGGCCAGCGTCGTCACCATTGACGTCATCCTGATAATCCTTCGTATTCTTGTTTGAATGTGAGATGCCGATGGGGACTTTCCTGTGGAATCATATGGTTGCTCTTTACTCGCCAGGCGTCTTCAATATTTCCCACCTCTTACACATCTCACCAATGAGGGATGGTGACTGATTCCATGTCGATGATGTTGAGATAAGTTTTGTTATATTCAAATGTGATGGAAGTTGAGTTGGTCGTTTTGCACATTGAAAGTGTAGAGATTGCTGTGTACTCGGTCGGAGGTGAGTTGCCAAATGATTTTGTGATGTGCTTCTGTGGGTTGTGATAAACTTATATAATCTGAAATCTAGCTAATGCATGTTATATGCAGTTGGCACATGGTCGTAGAATTTCGACTTATATTACAGACTATATTACAGAGATATTAACAATTGTGGGTCACTCCTGAGGGCGTGTAAATGGCCAACAAAAAATATGTCTAGATATGCAGTCAGAATATTTGCCTGTGGGGTCATATGTCTTTTTGTCAGTAGGTCGGCAACTTTTCCCATCACCTTTATATGATGCGTTTAACGCTAATCACTGCATGAAGTGGTCAAGTTTCCGATTCCGGAAACCCGCCGGAAACCTATTGGAAGCTCTGTCGCTACAGTTTACAATAGGCTTCCGGCCGGTTGAAACTTGACCATTTCACGCAGTGAATAATTCCAATGCTATTGCACGAAAAGTGATGAAATTTGGACACAATGCTCTACATATGTAGAACTAAATAGGCGTAGCTCACATCGGTGAGATATGTCAGAGGTGCGAAAAGTTGACGTCTGGCGACTTAAAAGCAACCACATGCTTCCAGAGGACAGCTTCCCTCGGCGAAATTGTATAATGCTACAGCGAGTTCTGTCCGTCTATCTGTCCGTTAACATTTGTAAATTTTGCCATATCATCAGTTCCATGTCATGGATTGGTACCAAACTTTGGGGATACCTTACCCATGGGGCAAAGAGGTACCTTATTCATTTTGAGGTCAAAATATCAGATGTCAAGGTCCCGGTTGATGAAAAGCAGTAAGTAAGTGAAAAATATCTGTGCTAAACATACAGTCCAGCGATGATTGTAATGGCGAAGAAACCTGTTGATTATTAGCCATCGACCAATTTTGGTAAACGGGTATATTGTGTGCGTGCATCCGTCTGTCTGTCTATCTTGCTTTTTGATACAATATGTGTAAGGCTTTCCAAATTCATATAACATATGCAATTTGTGATGGAACCGAAGCCTATTAAATGTGACTGATCTTGAGTTACAGTCAAATTATAGTATTGGTAATATATTTTGAAGAATTACATCCAGGCTCTCCAGATGCAAAGTACGTATGCAACTGGTGACTGACAAGAAACCATCCCAATTTAACTGACCTTGACTTATTTTGATCAAAATATATCTCAGCCTATGTTTATGTATACTTTTGTCTTTTTGAATTTGGTGCTAATACTGTTATATGGAAATGGAATAGGTCTTTGGATTATGGACGCGGATATTCTCTAATGGACGACGGCTGGATTATGAATGACGGACTAGACGCTTGCAATTATGACTAGACTAACAGAAGTTGTGCTTTTTGTCTTTATTGGAGTGCCTGGGCCTATATTGAAATCCATAAGGTTCTTGGTTTCTAAGATTGTTCCCGTTTAAAATGTATCCATCCGAATTATTGAACCGGCTTATAATTATGCCCGGAACGAAGTTTAGAAAATTAGGCACACTTATTTTCAGTAAAAAGTTTACTGGAATTGGAGGTTCAAATATATTTCTTCAATACGTTAATTATTTATCGGAGTTATCAGCAAGGATATTTTAAGATAAAATTTTCACAAAAGGACTCAGTTCAAATAAAATAAAAGTCCATGAATGAATGGGTCTAAGATAATATATAACTGGCTTTCTGGAGTTTATTTAGTGCAATCTATTTGTACAAAAAAACGGATTTGTCGAAAATGTCATCGCCTGAGATCGTGGAACTTAAACGCTAGTTTGTATTTATGTGGAGTCTAATAACGCATTGTCAATCGGCTAAACCATTCATATGGTGAAATGGCGAGCCTATTTTGAGCCTATTTGCATGAATCTCGAGCAGAAGATAATGAGTAACTTTTAAATGGCGGTAATATGGGGTTCGAGAAAAGTGATGTTTTCTTTGTTTTCTTCAGTTTTCTTTAAAATTTCTGCTTCTCTGCGAAAAAAGTGGGCAAAATATATTTTATTTCACATCAGAATATCATTTGCTAATTTATCATGCAGTTTTAGTGGAGAAATGACAAATGAGAAAAATCGAAAAATCTGACCGAAAAAACGTCCAAAGGAAGATTTTTTTTGAATGACGTCACCACAGCGACCATCTTTGAACTTGTCCACATTTTCTGATAGACCTTCACTCAAGGGCATAGTGTGGAAAGTTTCAGCCCCCTATCTCAAATGATAAGAAAAATATCCAAGGGGGCGGGCGCTCCCCACCCCCACTCCCCCAGGCCTGGACAGAACTCAAAAAGCCAGGCCAGATGGAGTTAAATGAATATGTAGAGAGATTAAGAATGATCAACAGATGATTAGCCACGATGTTGGTATTTTGTCAAGTGTAAACTTTGGAACAAGAAATGATACAAAATTGGAGAAAAAATGTGGGGGAAAACAGTCATTTTAGTTTACCACAGTGGGTTGCCATTTTGAAGTCTGCAATGGACACACGTTTATGTTAGTAATTCTAAAATCGTCACAAAATGATCAGCTATGGCGGTGGAAAGATTGACGTCCTATCACGTGTTTTTATTTAAGTTTAACGGCAGACAGGTGTAAAAAAGTGCATGATGGAGCTGATATGATTTAATCAAGAAAATAATTCCTTGTTTACTACGCTGCGATAGGGCCAGGCTGATCAAAGGTGAAGACTCGTCCTATTACATCGCGATCCATCCTACTTGATTTGCCACAGTAAACAATGAATTTTTTTTCTAATATAGTGCAAACGGCACAGTGTTTTCCGTGAAAAGTAATGTATTCTCATGTAATATCACGTTGAATAACCGCCTTACACCGGACAAAACTGCGTTGATCCCTGAATCAACCGTAGCAGGCAACGCCTGTAAGTCGATTGCCTGAAATCGACGCGTCCACAGTATGGCAGCTTCGGGCATTCTAAAACGCTAGTAACGTTCAAAATGACGAAAAAATACTGTTAATAACAAGCAATAAATTCAGGACTTTTCCAACCATAGCGTGGACCTTGGATTATTTGAGTAGATTATTGTTGACCTGGTACTTGGGCCATATCACTGTTGACATTGATTTGCTTGTTCCTTCTCTGGGCGAGTACAAAACCAACACGTCTGAAAATCCCAACCGAACTGGTTATAAAGTGCCGTATAATAGAGTTAGATGGCATCTGGACTTCCTTCTTTGTATGTAGTATTGTTATTTGATAAAGCGCATGGAGTGTGTTGGATATAGTGTTTTTCTTTTATGGAGGAGGGGTAAAGGGTAATTATGACATCTAGCATCAGAAACGAATTTACCAAGGTGGCATCAGGGTTATTATACTGAGAAATGCCATGGGAATGCTCCAGTTGCAGGCTTTTCCCCTTTCGGTTGATGAGGAGTATTTTTCAGAATTTTCCCCTGTCTAACATCAGAACTGTGGCGTATTAACCAGCGGACGAAACTATAGGCATCAGATCCGAAATTTAATATTCAGCCGCGGACCACAAAAGAATCTCCGCGTTATGAAATTTGAGGTCTTTAAGACGACATGGCTTGTGCGCTCATGATCTTTAAGATGTTGTAACGCATTAGTCGTCTCAGACACAGGGATGGTCTTCATAACACCTATATAATAATAGTTTCCAAGGTCCGGCTTCTGAGATTTCTCGAAGTCTTGACAACCTCTTTAAATGAGAGAAGATACAATGAAAACGAAGTTCAATGTCTGTTGAATATTAAGCCGATTTATTGTAAATTCATTCCACCTAACTTAAGAATGATAGGCATCAATTGGCAGGCAGACTAGCACAACTTCGTCAACATCACACTATCTGTAAACAGTCATTTTCGGAACTGGAGATAGCAATAACTATTATCGGAGGCATGAGTCTCTATGAGACCTGATGATTTAGCCATCAGGGAGACCTGGTGTTACTAGTCTGACTGTATGTGCCGTTCATTCCGTTATATACAAAGCCAGACGTTACAATGTCAATTTAACCCGGCATAAATGTCCTTAAGAATTCGGTACAATTATGACTAGCAAATCACAAAACTGTCGCATTATATAAATTCATTCGTCAAAACCAAGGTTAAATCATTACACTTACATAAGCGGTTTCTATGTTATCCTGTAAATTTGAAGTTACATAACTGATTCTCACAAATAGTTGTGTTTGCAATAACCGACCTAAAGGGTCATGGAATAGTATTTCGGAAATAGCTTTGTCAAAACACATCACAATATCAAGGTTTGCATGCACACAGATTTATTTATGGTAAATGAAAAGTCAGAATTTATGCATTTATATGGTGGTCAAGAATCGACATCTTACATATCTTTTATGCATTTATATGGTGGCCCAGAATCGATATTTCACATATCATCCAACAATGGAAGATGAAAGATACGAACGAAGATCGTTCATTCATCTCAAATTATAAACACAAAATGCGTAAAGCAGCAAGAATAATTGCAAAACGTGAAAGAATAGTCCATTAAGAATAGCCAAGGTTGTTATCAGAAATATCGGTCGAATACCAGAAACAATTTATTCAATTACCGTAGTCCATATTCATTGCGTAAAGTCATAAGGCCATATTTACTATCATTTCTCAATGAAAGTACTCTAGGTATGTGAGACACGTGCCAGTCACTGACAAGTGTGGACATGTCAAAACAATGTGCTCAAAACATAACACAAAAGCAAAACAGTTGCTGAAATCCATTAGCTTCAAATCCAAAATAGTTTATCAACGCATTACATGTTTCTGAAAATCAAAACAAATAACATTTATCTGTATCAAAATGTCAAAACTCCAACCTACATGCAAGATAATGTCAATCAGAACAAACAGAAGCAAATTATTTCGAAACAGATTTATCGTACCAGTTCAGTGCAAGAAAAATTATATCAATTCAGTGCAAGAGAAATCATTATGAAAGCTAGAAACTTATGGTTGACATGGACACAATATGTATTACACTTAACACAGTTGTCAATAAGTGTTAATTGAAACCAATTTGCCATCCAACATCTTAGACTTATATTTGAGGATCCAAACAACAATACAAAAAAAAGAAATAACCAAATATCCAGGCTTCTATGGCCTAATCAGCAATTGTGGGGGGCACATCAGCCAACACCCACCGGGCTTCCACAGCCTATTCCAAGCATTCATATGCTACAAACATTAATATGTAAATGTACTCAGTGTATACGCGAAAATCTTAGTTTCATTTAGCTCAAATTGTGTTAAGTGTTTAGCTCACCAGCTACACTAGCTATTATGGAAACTGATCGCGATATATATCCTAAGAAAAAAAATCATTGTGGATCCACATTACAAGATTCTCGTACAAACTTCAAAGGCTAGATTTATCAATCTGCAAATCACTAAATTTACTAGTCACAAAGGAGTTCATGCAATCTACCAGTTTCATCATTACCAACTTCACTGGGCATGCAGCATTATTTGAATCTTGAATCTTATCAACAATTAACCAAACATGCACAATATACGAGAGATGTCAACAGTTCATATAAGGCATGATTATGGCACATATAACATGATCGTTCAAGGGAGAGAGAGAAAGTTAAGGTTAAACCTCGCGTTCAATACATGCTACCAACCTGTCTGAGGATTCCGTCCAGAATGTTCCAAGAAAGTTACAAGAATACAATGTCTTAGAGTTCGCTGGGATATGACCCATTTCTGTAAATTTACACACTGTTCATCTCACGCACTATTGTCAATCAGTGGGAACTTCACAACGCCAGGCAGAAATCCCAGGAAAGTCCAGGCAGAAAATATACCACAACACAGTTATGTTTTCAATCACTATGGCCATTTACAAGGCTCTGTTAAGTAGAACGAATCAAACTGTACCTGTATATACTGTTTCCACGGAATGGACTCGTTCCAGAGGTTTCTGGCACACGCTGTCACGTCACCAAGGCAGAGGAAAAACATGTCGCTGTTATAGGAAGGAACAGTGCTTGGATCGAAATGTTATCACTGAGATGGACATCACTCACGCAGTTGCGGACACAATTCCGGAATGCCTTCCAGTCAGAATCACAAGGCAGTTCAAGGAGAGCTCCTATGAAGAAGAACTGAAGAGGATTGCAAACGCCATCATGGTCAAAGCACCGGAATCAAACATGTGCACTAGTCACCGTCCGGGTGACTACTTCATTGAATGCAGGAATAGAAGGGGAGTTCAATGCAAGAAAACGAGGAGAGCGGGAGGTGTGACACCAAGTAAAATAGTCATGTGGCAGCCTTGATGTACAGGATGAAGGAAAATCCGGCTCACTCACAAATACTGGGCTGGACCATCGCGTGTCGACAGATGAGGAACCGCCCCACCGTGCGACATTTTCCCAATAGTTCAAACGATTATTGATGTGTTCGTGCCCGTGCACACGTGCTGACGTGAAGAACTTGCAACAGAAAGATGGGAGAAATGGCTGCAGGCAACCGCAGCAGAGGAGATGGAAGATAATGACCATTCCACCATTCTGGAATATTACAAAATGAATTATAACAAAATGATTAAGGACCATGGGCTCCCCGCACCGACCGCAGAAGAAGAAAGAAGGAAGAGGGAAAACGGTGGGTCCAGGAACGGAGGGCAACGTGATCCAGCATCAAGACGGGTCGCCAAAGAGCGTCAGTAGCTCGTGGACGTGTCCTCGCGAATGAAGCGAGGCTATCACCACCACATTCTGGCTGTTGTCTCACGATCTTGCAGTTGTATCCAAAAGAAAATTGTCTTTATCCGAAAGCAACGCTCGTCATTATGAAATTTGTGGTCTTTAAGACGACAGGGCTTGTGCGCTCATGATCTGTAAGATGTTGTAACGCATTAGTCGTCTCAGACACAGGGATGGTCTTCATAAAACCTATACAATAATAGTTTCCAAGGTCCGGCTTCTGAGATTTCTCGAAGTCTTGACAACCTCTTTAAATGAGAAAGGATACAACGAAAACGAAGTTCAATGTCTGTTGAATATTAAGCCGATTTATTGTAAGTTCATTGCACCTAAACTTAGGAATGACCGGCATCATTTGGCAGGCAGGCTAGTACAACTTCATCAACATCAGACTATTCTGTAAACAGTCATTTTCGGAACTGGAGATAGCAATAACTATTATCGGAGGCATGAGTCTCTATGAGACCTGATGATTTAGCCATCAGGGAGATCTGGTGTTACTAGTCTGATTGTATGTGCCGTTCATTCCGTTATATACAAAGCTAGACGTTACAATGTCAATTTAACCCGGCATAAATGTTCTTACATATTCGGTACAATTATGACTAGCAAATCACAAAACTGTCGCATTGTATAAATTCATTCGTCAAAACCAAGGTTAGATCATTACACTTACATAAGCGGTTTCTATGTTATCCTGTAAATTTGAACTTACATAACTGATTCTCACAAATAGTTGTGTTTGCAATAACCGACCTAAAGGGTCATGGAATAGTATTTCGGAAATAGCTTTGTCAAAACACATCACAATATCAAGGTTTGCTTACACACAGATTTATATAAAATTGGTAAATGAAAAGTCAGAATTTATGCATTTATATGGTGGTCAAGAATCGACATCTTACATATCTTTTATGCATTTATATGGTGGCCCAGAATCGATATTTCACAGCATGTATAATCGAAAGAACGTAGTTAGCTCTGCTTGACCTTGTCCATCGTGTCACGTTGGATTGCCCAAGTAATCCATCCATCCATCTTGGAGAAAACCTTATATTGACCTTAGAACTGACCTGTATCTGTTCTCTTATGAATATGACTATATGCAAGCGCTTTCAAAAACCGATCCTTTCAAAGCCCGTTCCTTCTCATTCACCAAACGCTATATAGACGATCTTCTCGCTTCTCATATAAATGACGCAGTGAAGGATATATATCAACCTTCACTGGATTTGAAGGAAACTACAGATAGCCCTACAGGCACATCTTATTTAGATCTCTATCTCTATAAAAATGAAGCGGGCATTCTCTCTCGTCGACTTTATGACAAAAGAGATGATTACAATTTCGACATCGTAAACTATCCCTTTCTGGATAGTAATATTCCAGTGGGACCTGCATATGGCGTATACATATCTCGCTTAGTAGCATTTGCTAGATCCTGTGTTAGATGTGATGATTTTAATCAACGTCACAAAACGTTGTTGGAGAAACTTATAAAACAGGGCTATTCCACCAAGCGCCTCCTCTCAAAGTTTCTCATATTTTGCGATACATATCGCATGCTGATAGCAAAATACGAACGTAGCGTGCAAGATCTATGGCGCTACGTTTCGTAACTTGTGTCTAATTCCGCTTAACCCCGGGGCTAGGGGCCGTATGAACCCATGTACTTCAAGATCCTCATGGTACTCATATGAGCAGGCACAATCAAAGCGTGGCTGAGATACATCATTCTTTAGATGACGACCTTACAACGAATATTATGGATTAAGAATACTGATCAGCGATACGGATTTGATATTTTTGAAACATCATAATGTATTGCCGGCATCATTGAAAACTGTTGACCGCTTCTCTCTTGCAGGAAACAAGCCTATGTTTATGTATATTATGATTGTCTTTTTGAATTTGGTGCTAATACTGTTATATGGAATATGGAATAGGTCTTTGGATTATGGACGCGGATATTCTCTAATGGACGACGGCTGGATTATGAATGACGGACTAGACGCTTGTAATTACCTACCTGCATTGGAATATTATATTATTTTGGATTTGAAGAAAGGATAAAAGATTTACTACATGCGGAAAATCTACAAAGAAAACGGATTAAAATGTTATCGGTTTTCTCATGTGTCTATATGTCCAACAACAGTACACGTTAACAGGAAACGTGCGACTTGCCATTTACCGATTGAGTCCAAAGTGGATATACATTGTTTCTTTCTTTATCCGTAGACAAATGAACAAAAGGCTACCTTTTGTTTATTTGTCTACTACTAAGACTAACACGGCTACCCCCAAATCATTCTTTATCCGTGCAATGTATCCATTGGCATGAAGATATCACATCGGAGAACTTGCCATGTCATACCACAGTCCTTAATCTGTAACCAATAGTGAGCATGTTTGTCCCTTATAGCTGCAATCATGTCCTGGCCAATCATTAAAAGTAATTACTTATTGGTCTGTGCTCATTTCCAAATTGATGCGATTATAGGTAATTTTTCATTACCCTTTCTATGATATCGACTTAGTGGAGAATTGAAATTTTATCTGGGTGCACGCGAGATCCCAAATATAGGTAAATGCGAGAGACACATTATCAATATTTCAGAAAATAAAATGAACTCTTTTGGATATTGAACCTCTGTAAGACATAATACGAATCCCTGTCGTTCAACTCGCGTTAGTATACATGTAACTTGTATGGAAAATCGCATATGATGCTAACCACATAAAGTGCGCATTACTTCTGTAGTACATTCTCTAGTATTGGTTCAGTTCAATTATTTCCGACTCACAAGTAACGGCCCAAGGACAACAATCTTGAAACACTAGATCACATTGTTTCCTCCTCTTTTATCAAACGTTATTTACAGGAAGTCCTTGTTTTGGATAGCCTTTATATAAGTGACACAGCTGTATAGTTCCTGTATAGTTTAGGAATTACAACACATATAACGACAATCCAAATGCAACATCATATCCAGATTGATGTCATTTTTAACTTATATATGCGTATTCTAGCGTCGAAATTACGGCATGAGAGACGATTGTTAAATACCCCTTTCTGTATAGTTATGCGTATACTTGATGATTTCACTCAAAATTCGATGATAAATAGCGCACACTGATGAGTACGATCATAACGTACAGGATCTCTGGCACTACGCTTCATAGATTAGGAAACGGAAGTTATTTCCTTATTCCCTATTCCCGTTTCGATATTCTAAATCGCGCTATGTGAAAGTAGTAACCTTCATGAAAATCTATATATTTCGACAACCATTATGATTTTCCTAACACGAATGGGACCATGTTTTCCTCAATAAATTTTCTTCGCTGTGAATATAAATTTCACAACAATACTTCAAAATGTGTGCTATTAAGAACATTTCTAAAGTGCCGTAATAAAATCTGTGTACATTCCACAGTATTTTGCTAGCCACTTTTAGAGTGATCTAGATATCTTCCTAATACATTTATCTACCTGTATGACCCATTTTTGGGCGTTTAAAGTGGAGATGCCATACCCTCCGAGACAGCGCTAAATGGGTATTATCTGGGTTTGGGCAATTTACACCTACTGTGTTTGTTGCTCCCGATCACACAGAAATCTTATTGCGCCACTTTTAGAGTGGTCTAGATATCTTCCTAATACATTTATCTATCTTTTTGACCTATTTTTGGGCGTTTAAAGTGGAGATGCCATACCCTCCGAGACAGCGCTAAATGGGTATTATCTGGGTTTGGGCAATTTACACCTACTGTGTTTGTTGCTCCCGATCCCCCAGAAATCTTATCTGCGCCACTTTTAGAGTGCTCTAGATATCTTCCTAATACATTTATCTATCTTTGTGACCCATGTTTAGGCGTTTAAAGTGGAGATGCCATACCCTCCGAGACAGCGCTAAATGGGTATTATCTGGGTATGGTCAATTTACACGTACTGTGTCTGTTGCTCCCGATCACCCAGAAATCTTATTTGCGCCACTTTTAGAGTGGTCTAGATATCCTCCTAATACATTTATCTATCTTTGTGACCCATTTTCGGGCGTTAGAAGTGGAGATGCCATACCCTCCGAGACAGCGCTAAATGCGTATTATCTGGGTTTGGTCAATTTACACCTGCTGTGTTTGTTACACACGATCACACAGAAATCTTATTTGCGCCACTTAGACAGTGGTCTAGATATCTTCCTAATACATTTATCTATCTTTGTGACCCATTGTTGGGCGTTAGAAGTGGAGATGCCACACCCTCCGAGACAGCGCTAAATGGGTATTATCTGGGTTTGGTCAATTTACACCTACTGTGTTTGTTACTCACGATCACCCAGAAATCTTATTTGCGGCACTTTTAGAGTCGTCTAGATATCTTTCTAATACATTTATCTATCTTTGTGACCCATGTTTGGGCGTTTAAGGTGGAGATGCCATATCCTCCGAGACAGCGCTAAATGGGTATTATCTGGGTATGGTCAATTTCCACATACTGTGTTTGTTGCTCCCGATCACCCAGAAATCTTATTTGCGCCACTTTTAGAGTGGTCTAGATATCTTCTAGACGCTTGTAATTGCCTACCTGCATTGGAATATTATATTATTTTGGATTTGAAGAAAGGATAAAAGATTTACTACATGCGGAAAATCTACAAAGAAAACGGATTAAAATGTTATCGGTTTTCTCATGTGTCTATATGTCCAACAACAGTACACGTTAACAGGAAACGTGCGACTTGCCATTTACCGATTGAGTCCAAAGTGGATATACATTGTTTCTTTCTTTATCCGTAGACAAATGAACAAAAGGCTACCTTTTGTTTATTTGTCTACTACTAAGACTAACACGGCTACCCCCAAATCATTCTTTATCCGTGCAATGTATCCATTGGCATGAAGATATCACATCGGAGAACTTGCCATGTCATACCACAGTCCTTAATCTGTAACCAATAGTGAGCATGTTTGTCCCTTATAGCTGCAATCATGTCCTGGGCAATCATTAAAAGTAATTACTTATTGGTCTCTGTTCATTTCCAAATTGATGCGATTATAGGTAATTTTTCATTACCCTTTCTATGATATCGACTTAGTGGAGAATTGAAATTTTATCTGGGTGCACGCGAGATCCCAAATATAGGTAAATGCGAGAGACACATTATCAATATTTCAGAAAATAAAATGAACTCTTTTGGATATTGAACCTCTGTAAGACATAATACGAATCCTTGTCGTTCAACTCGCGTTAGTATACATGTAACTTGTATGGAAAATCGCATATGATGCTAACCACATAAAGTGCGCATTACTTCTGTAGTACATTTTCTAGTATTGGTTCAGTTCAATTATTTCCGACTCACAAGTAACGGCCCGAGGACAACAATCTTGAAACACTAGATCACATTGTTTCCTCCTCTTTTATCAAACGTTATTTACAGGAAGTCCTTGTTTTGGATAGCCTTTATATAAGTGACACAGCTGTATAGTTCCTGTATAGTTTAGGAATTACAACACATATAAGGGACATACAACACATATAACGACAATCCAAATGCAACATCATATCCAGATTGATGTCATTTTTAACTTATATATGCGTATTCTAGCGTCGAAATTACGGCATGAGAGACGATTGTTAAATACCCCTTTCTGTATAGTTATGCGTATACTTGATGATTTCACTCGAAATTCGATGATAAATAGCGCACACTGATGAGTACGATCATAACGTACAGGATCTCTGGCACTACGCTTCATAGATTAGGAAACGGAAGTTATTTCCTTATTCCCTATTCCCGTTTCGATATTCTAAATCGCGCTATGTGAAAGTAGTAACCTTCATGAAAATCTATATATTTCGACAACCATTATGATTTTCCTAACACGAATGGGACCATGTTTTCCTCAATAAATTTTCTTCGCTGTGAATATAAATTTCACAACAATACTTCAAAATGTGTGCTATTAAGAACATTTCTAAAGTGCCGTAATAAAATCTGTGTACTTTCCACAGTATTTTGCTAGCCACTTTTAGAGTGATCTAGATATCTTCCTAATACATTTATCTACCTGTATGACCCATTTTTGGGCGTTTAAAGTGGAGATGCCATACCCTCCGAGACAGCGCTAAATGGGTATTATCTGGGTTTGGGCAATTTACACCTACTGTGTTTGTTGCTCCCGATCACACAGAAATCTTATTTGCGCCACTTTTAGAGTGGTCTAGATATCTTCCTAATACATTTATCTATCTTTTTGACCTATTTTTGGGCGTTTAAAGTGGAGATGCCATACCCTCCGAGACAGCGCTAAATGGGTATTATCTGGGTTTGGGCAATTTACACCTACCGTGTTTGTTGCTCCCGATCCCCCAGAAATCTTATCTGCGCCACTTTTAGAGTGGTCTAGATATCTTCCTAATACATTTATCTATCTTTGTGACCCATGTTTAGGCGTTTAAAGTGGAGATGCCATACCCTCCGAGACAGCGCTAAATGGGTATTATCTGGGTATGGTCAATTTACACGTACTGTGTCTGTTGCTCCCGATCACCCAGAAATCTTATTTGCGCCACTTTTAGAGTGGTCTAGATATCCTCCTAATACATTTATCTATCTTTGTGACCCATTTTCGGGCGTTAGAAGTGGAGATGCCATACCCTCCGAGACAGCGCTAAATGCGTATTATCTGGGTTTGGTCAATTTACACCTGCTGTGTTTGTTACACACGATCACACAGAAATCTTATTTGCGCCACTTAGACAGTGGTCTAGATATCTTCCTAATACATTTATCTATCTTTGTGACCCATTGTTGGGCGTTAGAAGTGGAGATGCCACACCCTCCGAGACAGCGCTAAATGGGTATTATCTGGGTTTGGTCAATTTACACCTACTGTGTTTGTTACTCACGATCACCCAGAAATCTTATTTGCGGCACTTTTAGAGTCGTCTAGATATCTTTCTAATACATTTATCTATCTTTGTGACCCATGTTTGGGCGTTTAAGGTGGAGATGCCATATCCTCCGAGACAGCGCTAAATGGGTATTATCTGGGTATGGTCAATTTCCACATACTGTGTTTGTTGCTCCCGATCACCCAGAAATCTTATTTGCGCCACTTTTAGAGTGGTCTAGATATCTTCTAGACGCTTGTAATTGCCTACCTGCATTGGAATATTATATTATTTTGGATTTGAAGAAAGGATAAAAGATTTACTACATGCGGAAAATCTACAAAGAAAACGGATTAAAATGTTATCGGTTTTCTCATGTGTCTATATGTCCAACAACAGTACACGTTAACAGGAAACGTGCGACTTGCCATTTACCGATTGAGTCCAAAGTGGATATACATTGTTTCTTTCTTTATCCGTAGACAAATGAACAAAAGGCTACCTTTTGTTTATTTGTCTACTACTAAGACTAACACGGCTACCCCCAAATCATTCTTTATCCGTGCAATGTATCCATTGGCATGAAGATATCACATCGGAGAACTTGCCATGTCATACCACAGTCCTTAATCTGTAACCAATAGTGAGCATGTTTGTCCCTTATAGCTGCAATCATGTCCTGGGCAATCATTAAAAGTAATTACTTATTGGTCTGTGTTCATTTCCAAATTGATGCGATTATAGGTAATTTTTCATTACCCTTTCTATGATATCGACTTAGTGGAGAATTGAAATTTTATCTGGGTGCACGCGAGATCCCAAATATAGGTAAATGCGAGAGACACATTATCAATATTTCAGAAAATAAAATGAACTCTTTTGGATATTGAACCTCTGTAAGACATAATACGAATCCCTGTCGTTCAACTCGTGTTAGTATACATGTAACTTGTATGGAAAATCGCATATGATGCTAACCACATAAAGTGCGCATTACTTCTGTAGTACATTTTCTAGTATTGGTTCAGTTCAATTATTTCCGACTCACAAGTAACGGCCCGAGGACAACAATCTTGAAACACTAGATCACATTGTTTCCTCCCCTTTTATCAAACGTTATTTACAGGAAGTCCTTGTTTTGGATATAGCCTTTATATAAGTGACACAGCTGTATAGTTCCTGTATAGTTTAGGAATTACAACACATATAAGGGACATACAACACATATAACGACAATCCAAATGCAACATCATATCCAGATTGATGTCATTTTTAACTTATATATGCGTATTCTAGCGTCGAAATTACGGCATGAGAGACGATTGTTAAATACCCCTTTCTGTATAGTTATGCGTATACTTGATGATTTCACTCGAAATTCGATGATAAATAGCGCACACTGATGAGTACGATCATAACGTACAGGATCTCTGGCACTACGCTTCATAGATTAGGAAACGGAAGTTATTTCCTTATTCCCTATTCCCGTTTCGATATTCTAAATCGCGCTATGTGAAAGTAGTAACCTTCATGAAAATCTATATATTTCGACAACCATTATGATTTTCCTAACACGAATGGGACCATGTTTTCCTCAATAAATTTTCTTCGCTGTGAATATAAATTTCACAACAATACTTCAAAATGTGTGCTATTAAAAACATTTCTAAAGTACCGTAATAAAATCTGTGTACATTCCACAGTATTTTGCTAGCCACTTTTAGAGTGATCTAGATATCTTCCTAATACATTTATCTACCTGTATGACCCATTTTTGGGCGTTTAAAGTGGAGATGCCATACCCTCCGAGACAGCGCTAAATGGGTATTATCTGGGTTTGGGCAATTTACACCTACTGTGTTTGTTGCTCCCGATCACACAGAAATCTTATTTGCGCCACTTTTAGAGTGGTCTAGATATCTTCCTAATACATTTATCTATCTTTTTGACCTATTTTTGGGCGTTTAAAGTGGAGATGCCATACCCTCCGAGACAGCGCTAAATGGGTATTATCTGGGTTTGGGCAATTTACACCTACTGTGTTTGTTGCTCCCGATCCCCCAGAAATCTTATCTGCGCCACTTTTAGAGTGGTCTAGATATCTTCCTAATACATTTATCTATCTTTGTGACCCATGTTTAGGCGTTTAAAGTGGAGATGCCATACCCTCCGAGACAGCGCTAAATGGGTATTATCTGGGTATGGTCAATTTACACCTACTGTGTTTGTTGCTCCCGATCACCCAGAAATCTTATTTGCGCCACTTTTAGAGTGGTCTAGATATCTTCCTAATACATTTATCTATCTTTGTGACCCATTTTTGGGCGTTTGAAGTGGAGATGCCATACCCTCCGAGACAGCGCTAAATGGGTATTATCTGGGTATGGTCAATTTACACCTACTGTGTTTGTTGCTTCAGATCACACAGAAATCTTATTTGCGCCACTTTTAGAGTGGTCTAGATATCTTCCTAATACATTTATCTATCTTTGTGACCCATTTTTGGGCGTTAGAAGTGGAGATGCCACACCCTCCGAGACAGCGCTAAATGGGTATTATCTGGGTTTGGTCAATTTACACCTACTGTGTTTGTTACTCACGATCACCCAGAAATCTTATTTGCGCCACTTTTAGAGTCGTCTAGATATCTTTCTAATACATTTATCTATCTTTGTGACCCATGTTTGGGCGTTTAAAGTGGAGATGCCATACCCTCCGAGACAGCGCTAAATGGGTATTATCTGGGTATGGTCAATTTCCACATACTGTGTTTGTTGCTCCCGATCACCCAGAAATCTTATTTGCGCCACTTTTAGAGTGGTCTAGATATCTTCCTAATACATTTATCTATCTTTGTGACCCGTTTTTGGGCGTTTGAAGTGGAGATGCCATACCCTCCGAGACAGCACTAAATGGGTATTATCTGGGTATGGTCCATTTACACCTACTGTGTTTGTTGCTTCAGATCACACAGAAATCTTATTTGCGCCACTTTTAGAGTGGTCTAGATATCTTCCTAATACATTTATCTATCTTTGTGACCCACGTTTGGGCGTCTAAAGTGGAGATACCATACCCTCCGAGACAGCGCTAAATGGGTATTATCTGGGTTTGGTCAATTTACACCTGCTGTGTTTGCTACTCACGATTACACAGAAATCTTATTTGCGCCACTTTTAGAGTGGTCTAGATATCTTCCTAATACATTTATCTATCTTTGTGACCCATTTTTGGGCGTTAGAAGTGGAGATGCCATACCCTCCGAGACAGCGCTAAATGGGTATTATCTGGGTTTGGTCAATTTACACCTACTGTGTTTGTTGCTTCGGATCACACAGAAATCTTATTTGTGCCACTTTTAGAGTGGTCTAGATATCTTACTAATACATTTATCTATCTTTGTGACCCATTTTTGGGCGTTAGAAGTGGAGATGCCATACCCTCCGAGACAGCGCTAAATGGGTATTATTTGGGTTTGGTCAATTTACACCTACTGTGTTTGTTGCTCCCGATCACCAAGAAATCTTATTTGCGCCACTTTTAGAGTGGTCTAGATATCTTCCTAATACATTTATCTATCTTTGTGACCCATTTTTGGGCGTTTGAAGTGGAGAGGCCATACCCTCCGAGACAGCACTAAATGGGTATTATCTGGGTATGGTCCATTTACACCTACTGTGTTTGATGTTTCAGATAACACAGAAATCTTATTTGCGCCACTTTTAGAGTGGTCTAGATATCTTACTAATACATTTATCTATCTTTGTGACCCATTTTGGGCGTTTGAAAGTGGATATGCCATACACTCCGAGACAGCACTAAATGGGTATTATCTGGGTATTGTCCATTTACACCTACTGTGTTTGTTGCTTCAGATCGCACAGAAATCTTATTTGCGTCACTTT
The DNA here is from genome assembly GCA_036873755.1 of Hanleya hanleyi. Classification (NCBI taxonomy): domain Eukaryota; kingdom Metazoa; phylum Mollusca; class Polyplacophora; order Lepidopleurida; family Hanleyidae; genus Hanleya; species Hanleya hanleyi. Next base: position 149,418 of record JAVTVY010039513.1, on the reverse strand, counting down.
TAGAGTGGTCTAGATATCTTCCTAATACATTTATCTATCTTTGTGACCCATGTTTGGGCGTCTAAAGTGGAGATACCATACCCTCCGAGACAGCGCTAAATGGGTATTATCTGGGTTTGGTCAATTTACACCTGCTGTGTTTGTTAGTCACGATCACACAGAAATCTTATTTGCGCCACTTTGGCAGTGGTCTAGGTATCTTCCTAATACATTTATCTATCTTTGTGACCCATTTTTGGGCGTTAGAAGTGGAGATGCCATACCCTCCGAGACAGTAGGTGTAAATTGGCCATACCCAGATAATACCCATTTAGCACTTTCTCGGAGGGTATGGCCCTCACCATACAAAGCTAGATTCATAGCTGGTTCTAGAAGCTGCACCACCAAGCTTCTTTCAACCCTATTGACGAGGGCCCTTCAGGAGGTAAAAGCATTTTGGGAAAGGTATTGCGCCACTATTTCTAAGAACTCTGGCGTTGAATGTATGTGGATATTGAAAAACTCAAAATGTCTCACGGAAGAACTTGATGCTAAAGGCCCCATACCGTACAGACATGTATCCACATGGGATTTCTCGACTCTCTATACCACAATCCCTCATCAGGACCTTATTGACCGTCTAAGTTCATTAATAGTATCTGTGTTCAAGAAAACTGATCGTAGATATATTAATGTCGGAAGCCATAAAGCATTCTTTAGCTCGACTACATACAAGAGATATCATTCATGGGATGTTTCTTTGTTTATAGAGTTGCTTGAATTTCTCATTAAAAATATCTATGTGAAATTTGGCAACACATTATATCAGCAGCATATAGGTATTCCAATGGGTGCTAATTGTGCACCCCTGTTGGCTGACTTGTATCTGTTCTCTTATGAATATGACTATATGCAGGCGCTTTCAAAAACCGATCCATTCAAAGCCCGTTCCTTCTCATTCACCAAACGCTATATAGACGATCTTCTCGCTGTGGATAATCGCTATATAAATGAAGCAGTGAAGGATATATATCCACCTTCACTGGATTTGAAGGAAACTACAGATAGCCCTACAGGCACATCTTATTTAGATCTCTATCTCTACAAAATGAAGCGGGCATTCTCTCTCGTCGAATTTATGACAAAAGAGATGATTACAATTTCGACATCGTAAACTATCCCTATCTGGATAGTAATATTCCAGTGGGACCTGCATATGGCGTATACATATCTCGCTTAGTAGCATTTGCTAGATCCTGTGTTAAATGTGATGATTTTAATCAACGTCACAAAACATTGTTGCAGAAACTTATAAAACAGGGCTATTCCACCAAGCGCCTCCACTCAAAGTTTCTCAAATTTGGCGATACATATCGCATGCTGATAGCAAAGTACGAACGTAGCGTGCAAGATCTATGGCGCTACGTTTCGTAACTTGTGTCTAATTCCGCTTAACCCGGGGCTAGGGGCCGTATGAACACATGTACTTCAATATCCTCATGGTGCTCATATGAACAGTCACAATCAAAGCGTGACTGAGATACATCTTTTTTGGATAACGACTCTAAAACGAATATTACGGATTAAGAATACTGATCAGCGATACGGATTTGATATTTTTGGAACATCATGATGTCTTGCCGGCATCATTGAAAACTGTTGACCGCTTCTCTCTTGCAGGAAACAAGCCTATGTTTATGTGTACTATGATTGTCTTTTTGAATTTGGTGCTAATACTGTTATATGGTAAATGGAATAGGTCTTCGGATTATGGACGCGGATATTCTCTAATGGACGACGGCTGGATTATGAATGACGGACTAGACGCTTGTAATCTCCAATTTAAACGCCCAAAAATTGATCAGACAGGTAGATAAATGTATTAGAAAGGTATCTAGACTACTCTAAAAGTGACGGAGATAAGATTTCTGTGTGATATGGAGCAACAAACACAGTAGGTGTAAATTGACCATACCCAGATAATACCCATTTAGCGCTGTCTCGGAGGGTATGCCATCTCCACTTCAAACGCCCAAAAATGGGTCACAAAGATAGATAAATGTATTAGGAAGATACCTAGACCACTTTAAAAGTGGCGCAAATAAGATTTCTGTGTGATCGGGAGCAACAAACACAGTAGTTGTAAATTGACCATACCCAGATAATACCCATTTAGCGCTGCCTCAGAGTTTATGGCATCTCCACTTCAAACGTCCAGAAATCGGTCACAAAGATAGATAAATGTATTAGGAAGATATCTAGACCACTCTAAAAGTGGCGCAAATAAGATTTCTGGGTGATCAGGAGCAACAAACACAGTAAGTGTAAATTGACCATACTCAGATAATACCCATTTAGCGCTGTATCGGAGGGTATGGCATCTCCACTTTAAACGCCCAAAGATGGGTCAGACAGGTAGATAAATGTATTAGGAAGATATTTAGACCACTCTAAAAGTGGCGCAGATAAGATTTCTGGGTGATTGAGAGCAACAAACACAGTAGGTGTAAATTGACCATACCCAGATAATACCCATTTAACGCTGTCTCGGAGGGTATGGCATCTCCACTTCAAACGTCCAAAAATGGGTCACAAAGATAGATAAATATATTATCTAGACCACTCTAAAAGTGGCGCAAATAAGATTTCTGGATGATCGGGAGCAACAAACACAGTAGGTGTAAATTGACCATACCCAGATAATACCCATTTAGCACTGTCTCGGAGGGTATGGCATCTCCACTTCAAACGTCCAAAAATGGATCACAAAGATGGATAAATGTATTAAGAAGATACCTAGACCACTCTAAAAGTGGCGCAAGTAAGATTTCTGGGTGATCGGGAGCAACAAACACAGTAGGTGTAAATTGACCATACCCAGATAACACTCATTTAGCGCTATCTCAGAGGGTATGAGATCTCCACTTTAAACGCCCAAAAATTGATCAGACAGGTAGATAAATGTATTAGAAAGATATCTAGACTACTCTAAAAGTGGCGCAGATAAGATTTCTGTGTGATATGGAGCAACAAACACAGTAGGTGTAAATTGACCATACCAGATAATACCCATTTAGCGCTGTCTCGGAGGGTATGGCATCTCCACTTCAAACGCCCAAAAATGGGTCACAAAGATAGATAAATGTATTAGAAAGATATCTAGACCACTCTAAAAGTGGCGCAAATAAGATTTCTGGGTGATCGGGAGCAACAAACACAGTAGGTGTAAATTGACCATACCCAGATAATACTCATTTAGCGCTGTCTCGGAGGGTATGGCATCTCCACTTTAAACGCCCAAACATGGGTCAGACAGGTAGATAAGTGTATTAGGAAGATATTTAGACCACTCTAAAAGTGGCGCAGATAAGATTTCTGGGTGATTGAGAGCAACAAACACAGTAGGTGTAAATTGACCTTACCCAGATAATACCCATTTAGCGCTGTCTCGGGGGGTATGGCATCTCCACTTCAAACGTCCAAAAATGGGTCACAAAGATAGATAAATGTATTAGGAAGATACCTAGACCACTCTAAAAGTGGCGCAAATAAGATTTCTGGGTGATCGGGAGCAACAGACACAGTACGTGTAAATTGACCATACCCAGATAATATCCATTTAGCGCTGTCTCGGAGGGTATGGCATCTCCACTTTAAACGCCCAAAAATGGATCAGACAGGTAGATAAATGTATTATGAAGATATCTAGACCACTCTAAAAGTGGCGCAAATAAGATTTCTGTGTGATCGGGAGCAACAAACACAGTAGGTGTAAATTGACCATACCCAGATAAAACCCATTTAGCGCTGTCTCGGAGGGTATGGCATCTCCACTTTGAACGCCCAAAAATGGGTCAGACAGGTAGATAAATGTATTAGAAAGATACCTAGGCCACTCTAAAAGTGGCGCAAATACGATTTCTGGGTGATCGGGAGCAACAAATAGAGTCGGTGTAAATTAAAAAAATATCCAGATAATACCCATTTAGCGCTGTCTAGTAGGGTATAGCAGCTCCAATTTAAACACCCAAAAATGGGTCAGAAAGATAGATAAATGTATTAGGAAGATATCTAGACCACTCTAAAAGTGGCTAGCAAAATATTGTGAAATGTACACAGATTGTACTACGACCCTTTAGAAATGCCCTTAATAGCACGCATGTTGAAGTATTCTTCTCAAATTTATATTCACAGCAAAGAAAATTTATTGGAGAAAACATGGTCTGATTCGTGTCATGAAAGGCATGATGGTTGTCGAAATACATCGATTTTCATGAAGGTTACTACTTTCGCATAACGCGATTTAGAATATCGAAACGGGAATAAGTAATAAGGAAATAACTTCAGCGACGTTCATAGATTGTCTAGTTCGGCCCAGCCTGGGTCCACCAAGCGCCTACATTCAAAGTTTCTCAAATTTGGCGATACATATCGCATGCTGATAGCAAAATACGAACGTAGCGTGCAAGATCTATGGCCCTACGTTTCGTAACTTGTGTCTAATTCCGCTTAACCCGGGGCTAGGGGCCGTATGAACCCATGTACTTCAAGATCCTAATGGTACTCATATGAACAGGGACAATCAAAGCGTGACTGAGATACATCATTTTTTAGATGACGAATCTATAACGAATATTATGGATTAAGAATACTGATCAGCGATACGGATTTGATATTTTTGGAACATCATGATGTCTTGCCGGCATGATTGAGAACTGTTGACCGCTTCTCTCTTGCAGGAAACAAGCCTATGCTTATGTATACTATGATTGTCTTTTTGAATTTGGTGCTAATACTGTTATATGGAAAATGGAATAGGTCTTTGGATTATGGACGCGGATATTCTCTAATGGACGACGGCTGGATTATGAATGACGGACTAGACGCTTGTAATGTACCGTAGAATACCGCTTAATGGAAGATCTCCCCGAAGTTCATAAAAATAACCACAATCAAAGCGTGACTGAATTAAGCGCCTGTCACACTGTCAAGAACTGGGTGGAAAATGCCGGCCAAAGACCATGGATATTTTAATCTTGTCGATTCGTGTCAATTCGCCTGTAGAGGGCCTCTTTGAAACTGTCCTACGAATCCCTTACACATGCCGTAGGTTCCTTGAACGACAGCCATACGCATTTAACAAGAATCACCAAGAATGAGTACGCATGCAGTACGATTCAATGAAGAACGCCCTACGCATCAACACGACAGCCCGCGAACCCACTACGAATGCTCGATAATCTGCTACGAATAAGTACGTATGAGGATCTCTCCCTCGTGGGTATATAATAGCCATTTTTTTAAACGAGTTTAATAAATTGGATACCACATGCAGACTCAAAAGGTCTAGATTTCTAGATTCATCCCATAAATAGTTTCATATGGTTTTCGTAAGAAAAATAAAATGTGGAGTACGGCGAGATCTCAAATCTTGCTGCGGCAACGTCAACAATCGCGCAGTAATTTTGAATAAGGTCGGCGAACCACTAGGAGAAGCCAATGTACTCTACAGATCAACGTTTTATGTTGAACACCTTATTGTGCCTTAGTCATGACAACATGGAATATCTATCAGTTAGGCAGATTGATCAATTGGATTGTCAACGACGTCTTTGAAGTTACATCTTCAGAGCATAACAGCTAGACCAAAAATAACACAATGATTATGGTAACCGCAACTGGATACGACAGAATGCTCCAGTTCGAGCTGTTCACAGATAAAAAGTAGCATAGCAAAATGTGCATTCGTTTCAGGATTGATTTTACACTGCAGGGAAAATGGGACTTTGGTGCGGGTACACAACTGGACAAATGTACACATTTGTTCGCTAATTCCAAAATTTCATTTATCTAATTACAAGGTAAAAGGTCGGTTGCAGCTTTGGATTGGCCCCAATCCATCAATGAACTGATGCATTCACCATTCATATTGCGGGTACGTATTTTACACTAGTGGGATACGATATATATAAAGCGCCAGTCACACTGTCAAGAATTGGGTGGAAAATGACCACGAATATTTTAATATTGTCGATTCGTGTCAATTCGCCTTGAGAGGGCCACTTTGAAACTGTCCTACGAATCCCTTACGCATGGCGTATGTTCCTTGTACGACAGCCATAAGCATTTAACAAGAATCATCAAGAATGAGTACGCATGCAGTACGATTCAATGAAGAACTCCCCACGCATCAACACGACAGCCCGCGAACCCACAACGAATGCTCGATAATCTGCTACGAATAAGCACGTATGCAGTACGGTGTGAGTACGAATGCCGTACGAGCCTGTTACGCTGTGACACGAAACCCCAGGCGGCCACGCGAACCTATATATATGATCCGTCTTCTATGAAATGTACAACATACGATGGTCTTCGCGAGAGATCGTGGAGCAATGCTATGAAATCGTACGAGATTCGCGAGGAAGCGTAGCCTCTTCTTCATGAAACGTAGCGCCAGCGTGAGTATTCGAAGTACTGTCGTGGGTATTCGTAGTACTGTCGCCACACATTGTGTTGAATTCTTCTCAGTATCGTAGTATGATCGTACAAGAAGCGTAGAATGCGTGAAACAATCATCGTACAATGCGTACGGCATTCTTGCTGATTTGTGACCGAAATAACTACTACGATCTATACCCACGAATATACACGATAGGAGGAGAATGCATGCGAGAACGCAGTAGGATGGTGCCAAGAATGCCATACGTATACCATTTAATCGTACTTGGACGGCGAATGTTTTGAACATTTCAAAACTTTCGTACTCTCTCCGAGAATAGGCAAGAACGGTCACGATCTGCGACGAACCCCGCAAGATGCCAGTACGAATTACCAAGAATGAATACGACTTTCCAGTTCGCGGTGATTCGCCTACCCAATTCTTGACAGTGTGACTGAGGCTAAATAGCGTATATTCGCACTTGATAATCTCAGCTAAATTACATAGATTCGCACTTGATAATCTCAGCTAAATAGCGTAGATTCGCAAAACATGTTTGCAGTTTCTAATTTGAGAAAGAGAGAATCTGCTGTCAAATTGGAAAAGTTATAATCTCAGCTAAATTGCGTACAATTTTCGGACTTTTCATTTGAGAAAAAGAATATATTGTCTAAATAAAATACTTATAATCTCAGCTAAATTGCGCAGATTCGAACTTGATTATCTTTGCTAGGTAGCGTAGATTCGCAAAACATGTTTCCAGTTTTTGATTTCAGAAAGGGGCAATAAAATTTTCTAATTAGCAATTTAGAATCTAAGCTAAATCGCTTAGATTCGCACTTGATAATCTCAGCTAAATAGCGTAGCTTAGCAAAACATGTTTCCAATTTTTGATTTGAGAAAGGGGCAATATATTTTCTAATTAGCAGTTTATAATCTCAGCTAGGTAGCGTAGATTCGCCAAACGTATTTCCAGTTTCTGATTTGAGAAAGAGGCAATATATTGTCTAATTAGCAAGTTATAATCGAAGCTAAATAGCGTAGATTCGCACTTGATAATCTCAACTAAATTGTGCAGAATCGCACTTGATAATCTCAGCTAGGTAGCGTAGATTTGCAAAACATGTTCCTAGTTTTGGATTTCAGAAAGGGGCAATATATTTTCTAATTAGCAAGTTATAATCTAAGCTACATAGCCTAGGTTCACACCTGATAATCTCAGCTAAATTGCGTAGATTCGCACTTGATAATCTTGGCTAGGTAGCTTAGATTCAAAAACGTGTTTGCAGTTTTTGATTTGAGAAAGAGAGAATATATTGTCTAATTAGAAAGTTATAATCTAAGCTAAATAGCGTAGATTCGCAAAATATGTGTCCAGTTTTTGATTTGAGAAAGGGGCAATATTTTGTCTAATTAGCAAGTTATAATCTGAGCTAAATAGCGTAGATTCGCACTTGATAATCTCAGCTAAATTCCGTAGATTCGCACTTGATAATCTCAGTTAGGTAGCGTAGATTCGCCAAACGTGTTTCCAGTTGTTGATTTCAGAAAGAGGCAATATATTGTCTAATTAGCAGGTTATAATCTAAGCTAAATAGCGTAGATTCGCACTTGATAATCTCAGCAAGGTAGCGTAGATTCGAAAAACGTGTTTCCTGTTTTGGATTTCCGAAAGGGGCATTATATTTTCTAATTAGCAAGTTATAATCCAAGCTACATAGCGTAGATTCGCACTTGATAATCTCAGCTAAATAGCGTAGATTCGCAAAACATGTTTCCAGTATTTTATTTGAGAAAGGTAATATATTATTTAATTAGAAAAGTTATAATCTCAGCTAAATTGCGTAGATTCGCAATTGTTAATCTCAGCTAGGTAGCGTAGATTCACAAAACCCGTTTGCAGTTTTTGATTTGAGAAAGGGGCAATATATTGTGTAATTAGCAAGTTATAATCTAAGCTAAATAGCGTAGGTTCGAACTTCATAATCTCAGGTAAATTGCGAACGATAGGGTTTGCAAGTTTGTGCCATTCCTGGAAAATCTGTCAAAGAATGGTAATCTTGGTGCAAAATATCTCTTACGCGGCCTGGATTATGTGGTAGATTTATTCCACTGTCTTAAACACAAAAAGAAAACATACATGCCGCTGGAAAACAACCCTTGCTGCAGATTTCACCGAAGTTGGTGAAATTTGGTGAAATACACGGAGTGAACACACAGTGTGCCGAACAATCACTCAAATGGCTGGGACAGTTAAGCATAACGTACTCATTTTAAGTTTCGATGTTTCATTTGGTGAGTTATCGGCAATAGAAATGCATATTTGGAAAGAAGGAAATGAAATGTAGCGTTACTGACAAATAGAGAAAAGTGACATGGAGGAAAAGTTCATATATGCTGAAGAACCTTACATAAAGGGGTATAAAGTATTTGTTTTAGACGTCATATTTCTTGCTTGTGAGGAGTTCTTTTCGTTGTATCCTGCATCTTTTGAGTTTACCCTTTTCAAGATTGAACATATTTACAAAGTCCATCCGTATTTATAGAAATACTATGGTGAATACCATTTAGAAGGTAGGCAGCGTTTATAACATACCATTTGGTGGGGGCGTTGTGAATACACCTCACAGCTTATCGCGTTTTTCCGTTAGTAAGTTATAATATACATCTAAGCTGAATTCCGTACATTTGTTAAACCAAGAAATGTTATAGAATGAATGGGGCATATAAAATGATGTGTTGCGCTGCTTAGATTTTAAGTTTGTATCAGATAATATATGAACTGTTTCACAAATGAAAGATGGGAAAATTTTATGCTATCTAGGTGATAATATGAAATGCGATTGTATGCAATCTAGCTGATATAACTTGCCAATTAGACAATATATTGCTGATCCAGGAAAATGAACGGGCTCTTTTATGAATGGGTGATGTCACTTAATGTATATGTTAAAATACAAGTAGCATAGAGTGACCCGGAAATATTAGCGGTACTAGAGAGTGAGAGGGCAGTGTAAATGTCTGTTTTTGTTCAAGCACGGCATGCTGAACAGTCATTCCACGAACTCTTTAATAATTTCTAATGAAAATGATCACAATAATCGCCGTTCCCCATATATATTTCCTTCAGTCAATGCAAATTCAAACGTATTTTGATTGTTTCAAATAATAGAACGATTGTGCGATTCCAATCCGGTAAATACGACGATTTATGTACCAGAGAAAACCAATATTCTTGGGCATTCGACCTCGGTGACTGTTTTCTCTGGTCCTTAAAACAATCGTATTCACCTCGTTTATAACATACCATTTGGCGTGAATATAGATTCGCACATTATACCGTGGTAAATTGCACGAAATTTTAGAATTTATCTTCAAAATAACAAGTGCTAATTCTCATCTAAATATGATAGTATGATAAAAGCCAATCGGTTTTTGGTGAAGAACTTTTAACATAAAGTAGTCAATAACCATGTACTCGTCAAAGAGATAACTCGGCATTGTAATCGATCCAACTGTCTTATGGGACAGAATAGTGCATCTAGCATAACAATGACTTCATCATATTTCGAACCAGATCATTCCAGCTGTTACGAATTCTCTGTTATCTTGGATTTTGGACTTCATGCAAGATGCGTAGTGTCAGATTTATTTCACTATATGAATTTTCATAATGAGACACTCAAATATATGTTCAATTATCTCTTATTCACCATAACGCCATTATTCAACCTCGAAAACTTCTACAGATCGATGAAATGAATTAGGCCTGTTTATTTGTCTCTTACTACTATATCGTTAAATGTCGATGATAATGTTTAGCTATACTCGTGCGTCCGCGTTATTCCGGAGATCAGGTTGCCACACTGAATAGGGAAGCTATATTTAGATACAGACGCAAGCATCTATATTGATCACGCATAACCTTATATATATATGACAAGTTGAAGTCTTGCATAAAAGGGAAGGATTCTACCTGATACGTCTTGGTGTGCCTTGATTACAGGTGAACCGTACAGGTAGATTGATACAGGTAAATTCTAAATTTACATAGTTATAATAACGTAAATCGAGCTCACCAATATGTAAACGTATGATTAACTGGGTAGGCCTAATGGACATATCTACATATATTTCTGAGCACAGTATATGGGATTATTATAAAACATCATACGTGCCACACCTTGATTCAATATATGCTTTAAATGTATATCATGCCTATTTGCCGCGCGTGGTCATATTGTAAAGAAGAAAGGCCCCTAAATCCGTGGGGTGTACCAGTTTCTGCAATTTATGTCGACGAAATATCATGTTATGAATGGCAGAATAACAGAAGCTAGCCTGAGCATGGACAGACTGATATACGAAAAATTGAATGTTTCTATATTATATTCTCCTGTGTGACCATATTCCAGGTACGAAAATTAACACGTCAGATTTGACAATTCATAGGCAGCCTCATGTCACCTTGATTATGTATGTTCATTTAAACAGTATGAACATCATGCCAGTCTATAAGTGATACGGATTGATCTGGTTTACAGCTTGCAGGAATTCTTCTCAGAATTATGACAATCAATATGTGCAGTGCTAGCCATATCAGCGTCTTATATTAGCGCATGTGCTGCAAAAGACCTATGTATCATATCTAATAATTTGTCCCGATTTGAGTAAAGATCAAGAGTATTTTATACAGAAGTAGTACATAAATAAAAATGCCATTTCGCAGAGTTAACTCCCGTGCTTATTGAATCGTACATGGGAGCGGATAAAAATGACCTACAACCTGACAATGACCTCATCGTATTTTGGACAAAATCACCTTCATACATTCCTGAAGTTCTATATATAAATGTTCATACATGGACACTTGCTATATATTCGTTCAGTTATCTCACTGATATTCAGTAGATCGATGAAATGTTTTACGTCTGTTTTAATCTTCTTTCACTGAGACGTTCAGTCTAAATAAATATAATTCTCTCTCTCTCTCTCTCTCTCTCTGTGTGTGTAATCGTATAAACGCTAGATTGAAAAGTATACATTCTCGCAAAGGTCAGATGGGTTGAGTACACAGTGACTAAGAATTTTTGAACTTCGGTTTTAAGAAAATTGAATGTTCTTTGGTCGTCAGAGTTGGTTAGGTGATATAATCACCTCCCACGATTACCACTGAACGGTGTGCAAACTGAGGCTTAAGACGGGTGCGTCAGAACAATCCTTTGAATTCTACCCGATTCAAAATTGCTGTTCATATATTGGCATTCGAATCACCAAATGTCTATAGTTCGGAGAAACATGAAAGGTTATGGATTTTTGGATTTTAGATGCACAATAAAGAAAATAAAGACATATATAGAGATATCATGCCCATCCGGTATATTGCTTTATAAGAAAAGCAAATAAATGAACTTCTCGTATTATGTCTCAGAGTCTTTAAGGTACTATGGACCTGGGTCCGGAGAATGGACAGCAATGACGCTAGCGTCCATAATCTAAAGACATTTTGCATATTCCATGTAACAGCATTATCGCCATCGGATTAAAAGAAAAGCAAATAAATGAACTTCTCGTATTATCTCTTCGAGTCTATAAGGTACTATAGACCTGTGTCCCGATAATGAACAGCATTGGCGCCAGCGTTCATAATCCAAAGACCTTTTCAATATTCCACATAACAGCATTAGCGCCAAATTCAAAAAGATAATCATAGGATACATAAACATAGCATAGTTCTTGCAAGAGAAAAGCTATCAGCAGTTTTCAATGAAGCCGGCAAGATATCATGATGTTCCAAAAATATCATACCGTATTCTTAATCCATATGATTTTAAATGTAAAATCGTTATCTAGAGAATGAAGTATCTCAGCCACGCTCTGATTGTGACTGCTCATATGAACACCATCAGGATTTTGGAAAACCCAGGACCCAGAGACATACTGACGGAGTGTACTTATTTTGCACAATACGCCATCTGAATTAGATGTAAGCTTATTTTTCATTTAACTGATCGTTTGTCCGAATTCAAGATTTGTTCAAGCAATATGAATAGAATCTGAATAAACAAGGGATGATATTTACCTACAGGTGAACAATTACAGATGAGGATTGTATACTCAGTTATATTTACTCCTGTCCTATTTTGTAGCTCACAGCTGAAACACGATGAAGAGATCTATGGGACTAGGCGTGGCAGTGTTCCTCTTGTCTTTCAGTAAGTACTCTACTGTCAAAAAATTACTAGATTAACAAACTAGTGGTCAAAATCAACATCAATAATTGTTGGTGAGTCTCCATCCCTACCAAGGTATGTTAATCTACCATAACCAGAGCCGTCTCTCGTCTTTGTATCAATACCGTAATTTACCGGTATATTTGTATACAACGGAAAATCGGGTTAATCAATCACGTGTAACCATAAAATACAAGCAGGAAACAGTGTTTATTCTGTATGGAAGAGCAATTTCCTCCGCTGGCGAAGCTTCCAATTTCTATACTGTGGATGTAACATATCTCCTTATAGCTGAAATATTCCTGAACGCGAGACATAAATATAATTCTCTTAATGTGTGGACATGATTTTATGCTGCCACCACATCAGCTGATGGTCTCATAATTCCTCTTTTTTATTTCTCCTGGTCAGTCCTATAAAGAAAATTGTTTTTTTTTTTGTTTTTTTTTTATTATTTTTTTTTTCTTAATTTCCCATCCGGGTTCAAATTTGGCGATACATACAGCATACTGATAGAAAAATACGAACGCAGCGTGCAAGATCTATGGCGTTACGTTTCGAAATTCCGCGTAACTTGGACGTATCAACCCATGTGCTTCAAACACATGTGCTTAACAGGTACAATCAAAGCGCGACTGAGATACATGATTCTCTAGATTACAAGCGTCTAGTCCGTCATTCATAATTCAGCCGTCGTCCATTAAAGAATATCCGCGTCCATAATCCAAAGACCTATTCCATATAACAGTATTAGCACCAAGTTCAAAAGGACAATCATAGTATACATAAGCATAGGCTAGTTTCCTGCAAGAGAGAAGCGGTCAACAGTTTTCAATGATGCCGACAAGACATCATGATGTTCCAAAAATTTAAAATCCGTATCGCTGATCAGTATTCTTAATCCATAATAATCGTTGTTAAGTCGTCAAATAGAGAATGATGAATCTCAGTCACGCTTTGCTTGTGACATTTTTGATAACGACTTTACAAGGAAACTCACGTGGATTGAGAATACTGATCGGCGATACTGATTTTTGGAACATCATTATTTCTCATTGGCATCACTGTAAACTGCCGACCGCTCCTCTCTTTCAGAAAACTAGCTGATGCTTATGTATACTATTATTTGTTTTATTTTCTAGCGCTGTTATATGAAGTAGGTCTTGGAATTATTTATCTTTCATGGACCACGATTGAATGACGGAATAGAGGCTTGAAGTCGAAATGTTGCATTGTGGCTGTGAAGAAAATAGGAGTATTATAGTTACTTTTAAAAAATCTTTAAATTGTGTCCTTTGGATTTTATCAAATTTTCCCATGAAGTAGGCTCTCATTTGCAAATTGCCCGGTAATGAGTGAGTCAGTGAGTGAGTGAGTCAGTCCATCCGAATCCTTTCGCCGACATAATGAGTAGAACCGTTGGCATTATAGAACCTCGATGTCTGGCATGAAGGTGCATTAGGGGACTGTTTAACAGCAAGTTCTGAGCTGACCTACTTTTGAAGAAAATATCTGGTGATTTTTGATGAAAATCACTGCTGATTCTGACTTGGGCAGTGCCCATCTTAATATAGGCAGGATTTCAACTGGGGGGAGGGCGATTTCTAAGAATTCAGTTCGCGTCAGATTTCTAGGTTGCATACCACTAAATGATGGGCTTACTATTAATGTAGTAAATTGACATGGCACATTCAAGCAAAAAGGTATTCTCAATATTTCGCGGCCACTAATAACATGTATCATCAGATAGATTGGCTTTTTGCCTTCAAAAATATCAGAACTTGAGGGTATGTTATGTACCATTTTTCTTGGCTACATCGCCTCTTTTGGTTGAGGTCATCGCATCAAACTCACTATGACAACTATTGGGGTGTGTTAGAAAAATTTAATAAAAATTTATTTTTTTATCTACTATGTGACCAGAAAACTTCTATAATTCTGAAGACCACATATTGCACAAAGAAATATAAAAATCTGAAACTAACCATTCCACTTCCGGGAGGAATATCGACCAATCACAAAAGTCGATTTATTATTCTCCGGGATAATCTTCGGTACAAGAAATCATCCATTTGGTGGTGTGTAACCTACAAATATACAAAGATGAAGAGAATTGATCAAAACTGATACAGTGTAATCCTTGAGGCGTATGTACACTTATGTATTAATATTAGGATTACAAGACCACAGGCTGAAGAGATACAGAGGAAAATGTACTATGCTGTCATTCTGTGTTCAGAGTCAGTGTAAGGAATTCCTCTCTTATCTACCAGGCTTGAGTTATGAGACAGAGAACTACCCCTCCCCCCTAACTTTGGAAAAATGTGAAAAGTGACCATGTTGTTTTATCTGATACGAAGGACCCTACTTTAGTGTCACTTCTACAGAAAGAAACTGTAATTGGGATGACTTGTTGAATTTCATAGATTAAAATTGTTATCACCTTGTGATATTTTATGACCATGATGACACAGGCCTGCTGTAAAGCTGATGAAGGGCAGGGTCAATTTAAGGGTTCACAACCGACATAGAGGTATTTGTTGTGTAATAATTAACCGCTGGGACGTCTTTCATCCCGAGTCAAAACCCCGAGATTGCGCAGCAATCGAGGGGTTTTGACGAGGGATGAAAGACGTCCCAGCGGTAAATTATTACACAACAAATGCCGATACGAAGGTTTTGAATCCAATTCTAACCAGGATATATATTTGAATGTAGAAATAATCAACAAATGCGCAAAACTGATTCTCTCTGAGTACATTTTACTCCCGCCGCAAATACAAGCAGTGTTGCCTGGCTTGCCATAAAAAATATATCGTGCAAAACAACTGATTCTTTCAGTGCAGAGAAATAAAATATTTTATTGATTTTTTAATGATTTTTTTTATACATATTTCTTGCCCAAGATTAACCACAGAAATATGAGAACTAATGAGCTGGAGGTGGTGTTCCCCAGCGTGTATAGAAGTTGACCTACATGTCACGTGCTTGCCATGGATACGGTACCGGGACAGTGACATTTCCAACACGAGCAGGCTCGCGTTTGTCTGCATTTGTGGGCGAAGGGCTAAGAAGAACGAAGTTATATTATATATTTTTTCTCATACAGACTAGCGGGCAGTTTAGGGCTGGGAAATGGAATGGTTCAGATATGGAGTGCCTTTGCACTCATTCAGTGTATCACGGAAAGAATGTTACTGTGTTATTGCGGTGGAAGGTAAACGCACTCTCCCTCGACCGTGATAAGCTGTTTCACGAGGCAGTATTTTGTATTCTTGCAAAACCCGTTGCTATGTGAAAGTTTACCCTATTTACAACATGTATTTGCGCACGACACGCATAACACAGAAGGTTAGAATGACTGATAAAAATGAAGTCTACTGGTGGAATTGACAGGAACCAATTGGTCAGTATAGCTATAAATTGTCTTGAAAATTCAACAAAAAAGGGCATGTCCTGTTTTGAGTGGAACAGAATCCAAATGGCAAGGGGTAGGAAAAGACTTAGACGTTCAGGCTTCCAGAAAGCGGATGAACCTGATAGATGCCTCCATACTGGAAAAAAGGGAAGGAATCCAGCAGCTCCAATCTACCGTCTACAGGTTGGATTGAATCATACCAGTATCGCTAACACAGAGATATGTCAAGTGTTAAACAGCATGAATATGCCCAGCCCATCTCTCAGTGGCATGCAAAAAGCTAGCAACATTGTAGGAGTGAATTTGGTTAACCAGAATAAGCAGGATATGCAGAGGATCATAGGAGAGATTCAGGAGTTTGCTAGGACGATAAAGGATTCACCTGCAGGTTCATCAATCAACATTGAGGTCGATGGCCGTTACAACAATCCTCAAAATACCGGTGTGTCGAATACTCCATTCCAGGCCGCTACTCAAGTTAGTTTGACAGCTGTGGAAAATTCTACAAGAGAGAAGAAAATAATTGATGTAGTACTAAAAAATAAGCTATGTCAGACTGCAAGATTACAAGCAAATAAAACTGGTGAGCAGGTAATGTGCCCTGAACACCAGGGACACTGTTCCGCGAACATAGAGAGAGAGAGTCCTGTGAGAGAGAGGATGTGATTGGTGATGAGCGCCGGTGGACTACCGAAACAATTCAAAATTTGATCAGCTGCGGAACCGAAATCGAACACCTGACAACAGATGCAGATAGTCAGTCATGTCTGGCAGCAAGTGGCATGTACTATGAAGGATACCTTGCTGCAGAGACAATCCATCAGCTTGACACCCGTCATCTCGGAAAGAGCCAAAGAAGTAAGACGGCGAACATGACATTTAGTGATAACAGTTTCCCTGGTAGAACAAAAGATACAGAAACATAATCAAACTCTATTTGCAGATGATCTTGCATGCCGCTGTCACGCCGAACATAAGGCTGCATACCCAGAGCTTCGTTATAAACAGGAACGCTTGAGTATTGGATGACATGTGTTACCAGGGTGACCACATACTCTGTAAGATATATTCATATGTGTGCAAAGGGAGGAGGGGAGATAACTGGGTAAAGAACAGCTGTTTTCGTCCAGCTAATTTCACCATCACATGCTCAGGTGAAGATGAAAACAAGTACAGAAAGTACATACATTTCAGAGTAGGCCAGGGTGTTTTGAAAAAAAAAGTATTTGCTAAATACACAGAAAAATGAGGCACTTAATCATGGTATTAGTAAGTCAGTTCCAAAAAATAAGACATACTCCAGAAACTTTGCTTCTCGTACCCACAGTGCAATCAGTGCAATGAATGTGGGAATGGCTAAATCAGTCATACAGCAATGTAAGAATGTTGGCACTCCAATTACAAAGGGCTCACGTGCTGTTCAGGGCATGACTAGCAGACAAAAAGCCGAAGATAACCGTAGGCTGGGAAAGCAAACTGAAGTATCGAAAGCCAGGAGAATTTATAAGAAAAGATATCTTTATGAGCTACATGCCAAAATTAGATCAAATGATGAAACAGCTTACCAGACAGACATGGTGAGGCCAGGGGCCGAGTATTTTGAGACACCTGGCTATCTCGAGTCTCATAATTATCATAATATGCGACGGAAGGTAAAGGGGGAGTAATGATTTTGATCCAGTAAGACTGAGTGTTGGTAGTGTGGGATCGGCCGCCTTTTGTATGAGTGTGTGAGGGAGGGGGGGGGGGGAGGGGGTATGGAGAGAGGAATAAGATTTCAGAATTGTTGGCCTGGGGATAGGAACAAACATAATTCACAGAATTACCTTGAATTCAAAATGATAGACAATGGGGAATGTGCAACTCTGTGCACTTCCCATTATTGAGACAAGTCCGTCGCTTCATGTTAACTGAGTGTGGCTCTAAAATCAGATTAACACAAGTCTGGGTGTGGCATAGGTGGCTCACATCCAGAGTGTCACCATCAGAATTATATCCGGGCAGATCATATGTTTTTTGGAAATCATATATTGAAGGCGATGTGCCCTGAACTCGATCTTCACACCGTTAGGCGAGTTAAATACAATGCGACCATATCCATCAAGCTTTTTGGCCCCATGCTACACAAAGCACCCAAAATTTTCAGGATTTGCGCAGCAGTGCCTCAAAATCCCCTTTTGTGCATCTGCAAATCATGCATCCGTGTTTTTGCTAACTTTAAAACTATGCAAAATATGGTAAAGGTTCTTCAGGTTGCACACCACTAAATGAAGGGCTTACTATTTATGTAGTAAATTGACATGGCACATCCAAGCAAAAAGGTATTCCCAATATTTTGCGGCCACTAATAACATGTGTCATCAGATAGATTGTCTTTTTGCCTTAAAAAATATAAGAAAGTGAGGGTATGTTATGCCTTCAAAAATATAAGAAATTGAGGGTATGTTATGTACCATTTTTCTTGGCTACATCGTCTCTTGTGAATGAGGTCGTCGCATCACACTTACTATGCCAACAGAATTATTTATTACAAATTTATTTTTTATCTACAATGTGACCAGAAAACTTCTATAATTCTGAAGACCACATATTGTACAAAGAAATATAAAAATCTGAAACTAACCATTCCACTTCCGGGAGGAATATCGACCAATCACAAAAGTCGATTTTTTACTCTCTGGGATAATCTTCGGTACAAGAAATCATCCATTTGGTGGTGTGTAACCCCTAATGCATACCCTACTTCGTAGGTCCTGTAACGTTAGTCACACTGCCATATTGTTCATATGAAAAACATAATTGCGCAGGGAAAAGTCATGGTCGAATTTCAATCGTATAGTATCAACCCATGTGATTCAAGATCCCAATGGTATTCATAGATCATAGATCATAGATAGTTTATTGCTCGTTTTTGCCCGAAGGCTAAAGGCACCACATAAAAGCGAACATACAGGACATATAAAATATACAAGCAAAACATAGAAAACAATACACACAGGACATATAAAAAGTACAAGCAATACATAAAATTACAAGCGTCTAGTCCGTCATTCATAATCCAGCCGTCGTCCATTAGAGAATATCCGCGTCCATAATCCAAAGACCTATTCCATTTTCCACATAACAGTATTAGCACCAAATTCAAAAAGACAATCATAGTATACATAAACATAGGCTACGATCAAAAACTATTCACTGATACATAGGGTTGCATAGGATTACATATGATACTTTATTGCACTATTGTGCCCGTAGACTAACAATTACAAGAAACAAACAAACATGGTGTATACATATACATACAGAACATAACAGGCTTGTGGGGCTTGGAAGCCAAGAACTTCATTGACAGGGGAGACCCCAGTGATATGGGTAAGAATAATGGCGAGTCGGCAATGCGTTATTACAGCTTTATCGAACATACATGGACAAATTTTGCCACGGCATTTACTATTGGCTGCGATTTCGAGGTCATTAACATAATAAGTAAATGGGCATTTGATAATTGAGTATATGTATCACTGGACATAAGAGGTTGTATGGTGTTGAACAAGATATCTCTCTCAGTTTTGAATCTTTTACATTCCAAAAGAAAATGTTGCTCATCTTCGAGCACTTGGCAAAAAGTACAGAGTCTTTGATCTCTGGGGATGTCTTTTTGATATCGCCCCCTTTCGATTTGTAGTTTATGCGCACTTATCCGAAACTGTGTCAATGATACTCGGTGATGTCTATTGAGAATTGAGAAGATGCAATTTTCAGCCTGCAGTTTGTATTTGAAACTGCAGTAGGTCTCTAATTTACTAAATTTAGTAATTTTCTCCCTCCAACTAGACACAAAAATGTCAAAGATTCTCTTTTTGATAAATTTCAATGTAGATGTAGGGTAATTACAACCTTGATTGCCCCAGAGATATAACATATAACAACCAACATCTGCTAAGATCTTCTTAATAAAACTCACCCAATTACTACAATTAGTCACTCTTTCTGCCTCAACTTGTTCTAGATAGGCTTTATATAGCAATGAAGTTGGGCTAGATGCTACAATATGTAGATAGAAATTAATACAGTTAACTATAGCAGCCAACTTAACTGGGGCTCTCCCGAGCTCACCAAGAATGTTGGCTGCTTTTGTATGCACGCCAAGTATTTGCTTACAGTACTTAATATGGACCCTTTCCACATCGTTATCCTTCAATAGGGTTGATTCAACAGACATACTTTGTTAACATAACCAAGCCAAACTTCTGCCCCATATAACAGAATGGGTTGTATAATACAGTCAAATAAGTTACATGCTAATTTGATATTCAATTCATTTAGGTTCACAGCAATCCTCAGTGAGAACATGGCTTTTTTGGCTGCACAAGATAGGTTGCTAATTGCTTGATTGAAGTAGCCATTACTATGTAAGCTTATTCCAAGATACTTGTATTTATTAACACTCTCGACTGGGTTACCATTGATATGGAAATTATAACCAGCTGGTTTGTTGGAACCAAAAGTAACAATTTTTGTCTTTTTAATATTAACAGATAGGTCCCACTTATTAATATACAGACCGATGTGATCAAGTTTCGCTTGCAGGTCTACCCTATCCAGAGAGAACAGAGCAATGTCATCAGCATATGCGAGGCAATGCACAGACTCGCCCCGTAAGGTGGGGGACTTGCAACCATTTAGGCCATCCAGCAGATCATTGATATAGATGTTAAAAAGTATCGGACTTAACACATTACCCTGATGAACACCTCTGGTGATAGGGAAGCTATCACTCAAACATGCTGCAGATTTAACCCTAGACTGGCTGTGGCAATACATGTTTGTTATAACATTATATATGTTACCGGTTATCCCAGCTTTCTGAAGTTTTAAGAAGAGGGCATCATGCCAGACAGAGTCAAAAGCTTTGCTGAAATCAAAGAAGCAAGCATGAAGCTTATTTTTCTTACCAGTGTATTTATCTATTAAGGTTTTCATTACAAATATATGGTCTGTGGTCCTACAGACCTTTTTAAAACCTAACTGAGACTTTGAGATAAGTCCATATTCTGCTGCAAAATCAGTAATTCTAGTATTAAGTACAGAGCAGAATATTTTCCCCATACAGCTATTCAAAGTTATACCACGATAATTATTGGTATCGATGGTGTTACCACTTTTGTGGAGTGGAACTATCAGGCCCGTTGCCCAAGATTTTGGGAATTGCCCTAAAGCTAGCACTTTGTTGAAGAGCAATAGCAAGATGTCCTTGATATATGGGAATGCAGTTTGGATCCGCAGGATTTTCCCTTCTTAAGGGTTTTAACAGCTTCTATGATGTCCTTCTCGTTAATAGGGGTGTTTAGCGATGGGGAGTGTGTTGGTTTGCTTTCCCAATTTGACAGCTCTACTTCCACCTCAGATTTTCTCTCCTGCTGGATATGCGCAGTATGAGGACTATGTAAGGTTTTGTAATGTTCAAACCATGCGTTAATATCCACTTGATCAGATTTATTATTATTATCTTGTTTAAGTTTTTTTAAAGTATTCCAGCAGGACGATGAGTTTTTGTACGAAGAGGCATTTAACTTCTTCAACAAGCTCTGACGATATGATGATCTACACTTTCTTGTTTTGTTCGATATTCTCGGTGTTTCTTGAAAAATTTGGATTTGATACTGGGGTTTGTATCATTTCGGTTATAGGCATTGTTGAGACTTACTAGCTCTTTATGCAATACTTTACAATCATTGTCATACCAGGGTTTATTAAGATGTTTCGATTTACATGTACTGGTTTTATTGATCTTCTCCATACTATCATCCGCTCTTTTTAGGAGGAGGTCATTAATCATTGATGTGTACATATCCAGATCAGTTTCCGGTTGATATAATTTATTGATTGTATCAGAAATAGGTAACAGCAACAAGCTTTTGATAAATTTTGTGCTTGTGTCAGAATCCCAAATATATTTTGGGGGTAATGGATGACTTGCAGAGGCTGATGAGGGTAAATATGATGGCCGAGAGCCTCAAAGACCGGTTTTAAGTTTCACAGATACCGCTTTGTGATCAGAGATACAAGTTAGGGGGTGAACTTTCATCTCCAAGACTTGTTGTTTAAGTTGGGTGTTAACAATAATGTAGTCCACTACGCTATTACCAAATTCTTTTACACATGTAAAATCTCCAAATAGGTCGCCCAATGTACGGCCATTCAGTATCCTGCATTGCTGGGATCTACAAATATCAATTAATTTTCTACCCATATTTTTAATGCAGTCATCCTTTGAATTCCTATTGACAGTTGAATCACCTATATAAAAGTCAGGCAAGGGTACATGATTAACATCATCATCATCTGGAATATAATCAGGTAGGGTACCCGTACGGGCATTAAGATATCACTAGGTCTCCCCTGCCACTGGACAGAGTCATATCCTCCTTAAGCTTGTCCATGAGATCCATGCTATTTATTCTGCCAAACGAGGAATTTTCTGGGGGTATGTAGCATACACAAACATAGACATCCCTTTCCATACAAAACCTATGCTTACAAAGTTTCACCCACACTGCAGATTCACAGTTATTGTTCAATATCGGGCTGATGCCTTGAGAGATCTCATCCCTCACTAATATGGCCACACCTCCAGATGCTTTCCTGGCCTTCAGGTGTTTGGGTCTATGTTTCGCTTGTTTCAGACTAAATCCTGGGAGACAGATATCTGAATCCTGCATAGAATGGGTCTCAGTTATCCCAGTTATGTCAAGAGACTTACAAATATTCAAAGTAGTTTCACTGTGAAATTTGTTTTGACGGACGCCATGTACTTTAGTTATAAAACCATTAATATTCCAGACTCCTAATCGGAGAGTATTCTTGTGATGCATTACACACATAGGCAGCGAAAAGCTAGGTGTATGGACTGAGTGTGATGATGATATGACTAGTTCAGAGAGAAAATTTGGTATTCATAAATGAATGCCACAGAGCTTTGTATAGCCATTGCAGTCCACATAAGACTAATAATAATATTGGTAAGGTGCATTAATAGGTAGTACCATATGTTAATTAAAAATGAATTACTGATAAAATACATGTACTACATAATAATCAGGGTTACATGGCATGTTAGTTAAAAAATCGATTACTGATGTCATATAGAAGTCATATAACAAAGTTGCCATACATGTATCTGTACCAATCAGGTTACCATGCCAACAGATCACAGTTCAATATATTAGGATAATATGAGCTGATCAAAGACATTCCGTACCGGTATACAATAATAGGTAACGGTGCACCAATGATAGGCAGGATCATATACATGTATTCATTTAGAGCAAGTTTCTAATATAAAATCACATATTTGCTTTCAGACTTAGTAGCACATAGAAGTCAGGGTTACGCATCGAATGTAAATTAAAAATCAATATGTTAATTAAAATTCAATTTCTAGTGTATCACATTCAGGTTACATAATCAGGTGTTAATTGAAAATCGATTTCTGGTGTATCACATAAAAATCAAGGTTATGTATCACAGAATGGAATCATTCAGAATTCTATTACAAACAACAATACACCAAACATAAAAGTCGGTGTCACATATTGATTTCTGATGTAGTAACACATGATATTGGTCAGGTAGTTGATTTTTGTTGGACCGGCAAATATTGATTACATGTAAGATTATGAGATCAGACACAAGGTTACCATGGTTACCATACCAATCCGATGTTAACACAACGGTAGATCATAATGCCAAGCAACAGATGAATCGAAGCTAGTCGGTACGAACAAACTTATACATGTACACTAATAGAATTTCAGATAGACAGCCACATGAAGGAAGTTACAGATTTTGAGCTCCCTTAACTGTTACGGTACTATAACACAAGGTTAGTTGGCCAGACTCTAAATATTTCACGTATGGCAGGCTATTAATTCCACGATCTAGTGTTGTCCCTATCGTAACTGTCGCGCACATTAAAATAGAACTCATCAGGCTCTGGGAAGATAGAGCGATCATAGTTTACAAGTTCATTTGTAGCTGAATAGTCAACCCAATCGTCTCGAGATTTTGGGAAGTCTCTCAAATGGTCTGCATACCGGGTACCAGAATTGTGTCCCTTTGCATACTGGGTACCAGAGTTGTATCCCCTTGACCGATGATGTTGCCGACTGTACTGATTTGCTGGTCTTCTATCATAACCACTTTTGTGGTGCCCGGTGTTCTGGTGGGCATGCCCGTTATACCCCTCACGTATAGGGTATCTTCCACGACTGTTGTGAACAACAGATGGAATCGTATTAGTCACTCTACGTTTAGGGGGGCGTGGTTCACACTTATTCACTTTGCGGATGGCGCTAATAAGGTTGGCTGCGAGAGCCTTTGTACCTGCTGAAGACAGATGTACCTTATCAGGTGTTTAGAACTTTTCATTCACATTTCCAAGAAATGCTAAGTTGTCGTGGTCCACGAATACTGTATTACTAGAGGAAAGCAGTTTATTCTCAAGTACACAATTGAACAGTGACCTGTTTATATTGAGATTCCGGTCTCCCACAGGAGTTGATTTGGAGATCACTAGTGTAGAGTCAGGATGCGTCACTGACAGAGATTCAACCAGGGATGTGTATTTTGATATACATACGTCGACAGAGTCGTCTTCTCTCAGATTGTTAATGCCCACATGGATGACAGCGGTGTCACCGTTTTTAAAATTTGAACTCTGAAGAGCGGAGCGCACATCATCAATCTTTGAGGCGCGCACAGAACTGACATGGGAGTCCACACTGGCACTGAGGAGTGATGACTGAAGATGCTTGATGATCGAATCACCAGCTAGAACTACTTTGTATGTTCCACCCTCGTTAGGCAGTTACATCATTTTTGAAGCTGCATCATCTGGCACTATTGACACCTCCTTCAAATTTAGATTTGGGAGGACAATCTGACCCGGGTCCCTCCGAGGAATGGCCTGTGCTGGGAGCACTGTGGCGGCCAGGGGGCACAGTTTTTCACCAATTTCAGAGTTAACAGTTTATTATTTTCCTTGTTGCTCTCGGTCAGGCTTGTGTCTACACTAGATATTTTCTGTTTTATGTCGGTTACACACTGTTGGATACAGACTTTGAGCTCTTGTCGAGTATCCGCCACCAACTCCGTACTTGGAGCCCCATTGCATACGATAGAGGCACTGGCAGTTTTTGCCAGTCGCTCAGTGATTCCATTTAATGCCACCTCAGTGGACAAAGATGCATTACTCACTAGTTTGGGTATAGTTACTGCCATCTCACTGACCAGTGTATCGGTATTCGTTTGACGAGTTTTGATATCATGTACATCACTCACGATCAGTTTACAGCATTCCTCAAGGTTTCGGATAGCCTCAAACACAAAGTTGAGATTGGGGCCAATTTGTTTTTCAAGTGATACACCTACCGGTTCGGGTACAGGCTCCTTTTCCACAGGGGTACTGTGACAGGTTCTCTATGAGTTCTTCCGTAGCAACACTAAGATGATTTAGTAGGTCGGTGTCAGGGCTGCAACAGCCCTCACATTTAAATTTCCTAGCCGTATTCAGATACTTCGAGAGTTCATATGCTGGGAGACCAACACATATATAGTGCAACCATGACTGGCAAAAGTTGCACTGGATCATAGTTTCGTTGTCGGGTTTGCCGCATACGTTACACGATGACGGTATGATCGGATCCGCAGAATTTGCGTCGACAAAGATTGGCCTAGATTCAGAATGGCCGTCGCCATCTTGCTTCTCCCATTCTATATGCGGGATAGGGGGACTAGTTTTCCCAATCAGTAATTCAAAACTGGAGTGTCCTGCATCGAGCATGTGCGCCTTAGCTTCGTTGTAAGACTTAAATTTTTTGCATTTTGCACCGCTCACTCCGGCAACATCCTTCCTGCACCTGTCCCAGTCGGTGTACAAGGCCACATTTTTTCCACTTGTTACGGCGTAGAAGACCGATTTCGATTTGGTTTTTCTAGTCATCATTTTTTGCAGAGTTTTACCATATATTGCAGTCAATTGTTATAATATAGTTCACCGGCAGTGTTCCCAGTCTCGAGAGATACTTCTTGATATAAAAGTCGGTAACACTCAGCCCAAAATCGCCCAAAAAAAGTTAAAAATTCATCACAGATTTCATAAAACGTCCGAGAGCCACCATGTTACATCCGGGTCCCCAATATGTGTCATATGAACGGGCCCAATAAAAGCGTAACTGAGATACATGATTGTCTAGATACCTACTTCACAACGAAGTTCCTTATGTCTCATCGACCGTAGGAGGTATATGAAATGGGCATACCAATTTGGTTTCTTATCATCTGATATCTTTATCAACGGAAACCAATTCACATAAATCCACCATCTGAATTTAATTGTAACTACTGGTATAAATCCGTATTGTAAGCCGAATTTGTTCATCTGCGAATTCTCATAATATTTGTATGTGCCATTCCGCACGAATGGGGCCATGACTGGCAAACTACTCTTACGGTACTACGGGATCCTGGGCATATGCTGTCGACATATCGTACTCAGCTAGCATGGCCACGAATTTATCTCCAGATGGTGGAGGACTTGTACGTTTAGATGGATAAACGGTTCCACACGATGTATGGCAGAAGATGAAAAATAAAACATTACATATCAATTGAATATCATGTTTCGCATAAAAATTGCAAAATTATAAATTATATAAATAAATTATAAATTATATAAAGTATAAAATTATACAATCTTTTACTACGGGAAATATCGAGCATCGGTTCTTTTTAAAATAATAGGTTTTATAAAATTGACGAGTGTAAAGCCGAAACGTTTTTTTTTTCTCCTTGCAATCATATACCATAAAATACCATAACAATGTATAAAAACAAGAATGGTTATTTTAGGAGGCAGTTATCAGGTAAATAGCGTTTTGCATGTCTTTTTCCCCCTCCATATTATAAAATGATTTTTTTATTCACCTTCATACATGTCATATACAATGTGTATTATGTCAAACGATTTGATTTAAAGCACCATGATAACTCCTTATAATCGGGTTCCAAATCAATTTCAAGAGTCGCTCTCTGAAAGCTCGACGTACATGTATCTCAGTCTCTCTTTGTTTGCGTACCTTCATATGAATACCATGAGGTTCACATATGAACACCATGAGGTTCACATGGTTCTTAGTCCCGGGCTAAGCGAAAGCAACTGGACATCTATTTGTTCATATAATCGCGCTGTTACATGCCCTTGACATCTTCACATGACTATCAGGTACAAGGGTTTATATATTGAGGTCCCAGTGGAAAGATAGCAGTGTAGTACATGACGGATCTTACACGAGAGGCTATTTAATATGAAAGTTATGACACGAGTTGACTAAGTTTTTATATGAAAGCTCGTAACATATAAAACTTACTCAACGAGTGTCATAACTATCATATTAAATTGCCACGAGTGTAAGATTCTGTTTATCACATAGCTATATTCCAGCAAATTATAACTCAATACTGCGAAAGATTTCATGAACAAATATATTTCAATTTTTTTCTTTGCTTCTTTCGGGGTGAAAATCGTCCCTGGCTCAGGCGCATCACACTTTCAAAAGTTGCCGCATACGCTTGACCGATTCAGAGGCAACAGATTTTGAGCACCTCTCTCGTAAGGCTGATCAGTTTTCACAGCATTTAAAAAATATTGCAGGCATTATCACAGCAGAATGCAGTGTAACTTGTTAATTAACTTCATACATTATTTATTTTGGGTCTTGTCATGGTACGAGTTATACTCGAGTTCACTGCATTTCTGCATGCTCGCGACGTGTTGGCGAGATCTCAGCGATCTGACGATCTGCAAGGTCTGCTAGGCAGGCAACAAGATCATTATGAATACGTACAGACGTATAATCCGTTTGGAGGTCTAGACACACAGATGTATCGGGAAAACTCCATACAGACATTGTAAAACAATGAACAAACGTCTACTTTCAAAATCTGACGAGTTTAGACTCCGGCTCGCTGGTTCGATTCGCCAAACAACGATGACAGACTGTGAGAGTACTGTACAAGATAAGAAGCTCAAAAGCAGTCGGAATAATATATCGCCGATCACTTTTGCTGGTATGGCTATTGACAATTATAGTTAGAACGCCGATGTATGTATTTAGATAAAATGATCGTTTTGCAGATATTCATGTTGTTGTTGCACTTGTAAACGTAGTATTTCGTAGTAAAAATTTATCAATGAGAAAAATAGTGCAGTGGCGTCATAATCAGGCGTAGTAATTTATTTTCTCATGCTATTCTCCAGTGGCGGCTTTGAAAGTGTTATGCACCTAGGTGCATATGAAAATTAGGTCTTGACCATATGTCCCGAACAACACTGCAGTTATGTGAAAAAACGGCCGTATTATCTAATATGGTTTATTACCGTACTTGAATCGATCGGCAGAACTCGAGTACAAGTAGTTGTTCGTATAATCCCAATCAACTTTGATGTCTGCCGTTGAGTTGTTCCATTGTTGAATAACTGGTGGCAATTAATGTTTCAGTGTAATTAGTTTAATTAATTAGTAATTAGAGTGAAAGATTTTACTGTCACCCAATTGGACTTTCTGGCAAAATGTCTAACTTGGTAGATAGTGCTTTTAGTCAGAAAGATAATATTGCCCGTGATTAGACAAACTTCGTGATGCCAACGATCTTGTACACTACATGTACCTTCGTAATTTGCGATCAGCGTGCGGTATGTGTCGCCAATTCTAAGAATCTTGGAAGCTTGGTGTTATAGGCCTGCTTTACAAGTTTCAGCAATAATGTCCATGGACGTTGACTGAAATCGTCATATTTCATACATGATCTAACAAATGCTGCAAATCGAGATAAATATACACCATATACAGATCCCTCTTGTAAAATATTATCTAGAAAGGGATTGTATACTGACACAAAACAGAATGTGAAGCGATCAATTCCGATAAACGAGTGTTCCATTACCTAAGAATGTGAATTTCTCCAGGAATTTCCGTGATCCAAAAAGCGGAATAATTGACTTGGTACTTCTATGATAGTATTTGGGTGCATCTCTCTCGCATAGGGGACTGTGAAAAGTTGGAAACAAATTGACATTGGCTAAGAGCTTCACAGGACATACGAAGTCTGGCCTGCTGTAAAAAGGGGCAGCTTTAAAAGAGATAAGTCAGAATATAGTAAATGCGGAAGAAACTCAATATTTGAATGGAAAATTGGACACGAGGATTACATATATTGGAAATATGATAAAGATATGGGATAGTTAGAACTGTGATTATCTGAGATTATTTAAATTGTGTTTTACCTGAAATTTTAATTGTTCACCAGATGATGTAAGCATTTTGGATACTTTCCATGTCCGTGACACATGCTATTACATGGATAGGATTATTAATTATATGACATTGAAATATTCTGGATGCATCCAGGTCTGATTTAGTATCTAGATTTTCATTTGTGATCGACCGGGTCAGAATACATTATTATGTCATATTTTCCATCCATGCAAACTGGTCCTGACCAAGGAGAATATAATCATTTGAATCCAGCATCGATAAATCGGTCATTTTTTTTGCAAGATAAGTCATCCACTGTGTCACTGAAAATGCACAAGAATACAAGAGAGAGATTATATGTCATTGTCACAGTGATTAACCTGCCACTCAGATTTTACAACAGCAGAAAAAGGCCATGATCGAAACAAGGAGATCCCAATCAAAGGTAGCCTACGGCAGGGTGATGCCAGAATACCCGGAGGTTGCAATTGTATATTGTCTTGTCGCATCTTTGGTTTTGTATGTAGCGAAACTACACCTGAACTGTGGCAGCGTCCAGTCGAAAGTTTTTCTCCCGTCGATACTGTTTTTACTGCATAGGAAAGAATCCAGTCTCTGGACAATTCATACACAGGATATACACATTTGGAGTGGCCCAAGATAATTGCAAAATGGGGTTGGCCACAAAATGTACATCTATTGCAACATGTTCAACAGAAAATATTTTAAATGTCTGGACCTTCATCATAATCTTTACGGTGCTGATTTATCTTCATTTTCGTACTTAGTCCAACAGCCAGAGGATTGAACCATGAGATAGAGGTCCCACAATAATGGTTTTAATGGTTTTGACATCTATGGACCATGCAGATAACGAAACCGAAGGGTGCCCACCTGGCACCCTTGAGCAGTTTGATAAAGCACCTTGTTTCCGTGGAAACCACAGGGAAAATAACTAATATTATAAGTATGTGAATAATTCGATCAATATCTGAATATTTTGCTTATCTTTGAGTCTAGAGAGATTAAACTTGCCACATTGTATCTACGAGTCAAGCTCCACCCGACAATATTCCGTTTTGGAAAAAAAAGTTGAACAATATTTTGCTGTGATTGCTTTATGAACAAGCCGCTCGAGTGATCCGCATGCATAATAACTGAACCAACTTAACGATTCCGAAATCCATGTAAGTGACTAGGAATACAAGCGTCTAGTCCGTCATTCATAATTCAGCCGTCGTCCATTAAAGAATATCCGCGTCCATAATCCAAAGACCTATTCCATATCCATATAACAGTATTATCACCAAATTCAAAAAAGACAATCATAGTATATGTAAAGCGGTCAACAGTTTTCAATGATGCCGACAAGACATCATGATGTTCCAAAAATATAAAATCCGTATCGCTGATCAGTATTCTTAATCCATAATAATCGTTCTAAAGTCGTTATCTAGAGGATGGTTTATCTCAGTCACGCTTTGATTGTGACTGTTCATATGAGCACCATGAGGATCTTGAAGTACATGGGTTCATACGGCCCCTAGCCCCGGGTTAAGCGGAATTAGACACAAATTACGAAACGTAACGCCATAGATCTTGCGCGCTACGTTCGTATTTTGCTATCAGCATGCGATATGTATCGCCAAATTTGAGAAACTTTGAGTGGAGGCGCTTGGAGGAATAGCCCTGTTTTATAAGTTTCTGCAACAATGTTTTATGACGTTGACTGAAATCGTCACAATTAACACCGGATCTAGCAAATGCTACTAGGCGAGATATGTATACGCCATATGCAGGTCCCACTGGAATATTACTGTCCAGAAAGAGATAGTTTACGATGTCGAAATTGTAATCATCTCTTTTGTCATAAAGACGACGAGAGAGAATGCCCGCTTCGTTTTTGTAGAGATATAGATCGAAATATGATGTGCCTGTAGGGCTATCTGTAGTTTCCTTCAAATCCAGTGAAGGTGGATATATATCCTTCACTGCGTCATTTATATAGCGAGTATCCACAGCGAGAAGATCGTCTATATAGCGTTTCGTGAATGAGAAGGAACGGGCTTTGAATGGTTCGGTTTTTGAAAGCGCCTGCAATATAGTCATATTCATAAGAGATCAGATACAGGTCAGCCAACAGGGGTGCGCAATAAGTACCCATTGGGATACCAATATGCTTTGATATATTGTGTTGCCAAATTTCACAGATATTTTTAATGAGAAATTCAAGCAACTCTATAAACAAAGAAACATCCCATGAATGGTATCTCTTGTATGTAGTAGAGCTAAAGAATGCTTTATGGCTACAGTCATTAATATATCTACGATCAGTTTTCTTGAACACAGATACTATTACGGTCAAGAAGCTTAGACGGTCAATAAGGTCCTGGTGAGGGATTGCAGTATAGAGAGTCGAGAAATCCCATGTGGATACATATCTGTACGGTATGTGACCTTTAGCATCAAGTTCCTCCGTAAGACATTTTGAGTTTTTTAATATCCGCATACATTCAACGCCAGAGTTTTCAGAAATAGTGGCGCAATACCTTTCCCGAAATGCTTTTACCTCCTGAAGGGCCCTCGTCAATAGGATTGAAAGAAGCTTAGCGGTGCAGCTTCTAGAACCAGTTATGAATCTAGCTTTGTATGGTGATTTATGCATTTTGGGAGTCCAGTGTACTTTTGGTATGTCGTTATGATTGGTTAGAAGACAAATACCTATTTCCCTGAGAAACGTTTTGTGATTGTTAAATAAATCTTCCAGAGTAAATGAAGTTTGGGAGTAAGTAGACCTATTTGATGATGATAGGTCTACACTCAATTCTTTAACCAGCAACTGGTAATAGTAATATTTACATATGAATATTATATTATTTGGATCTTTGTCTGCTGGGACAATGACGAATTTACTCAGGAGATTTGCAAGAACTTCTTGCGAATTGAGGTTTCTCAGTACTTGTTTTGCTTGGGGAAGAGTACTTCTGTCAATATGGCGGATTGTTTCAACGACCTTGCTTTTGCTGAGGTCCAGCCAATCAGTGAGTACTGTAGGTTCAACTTTTTCTCGCTTCGACCAATCAATAACGTACTGTTCCAATGCAGACAGGACTATCTTCTGGTCAGCCTTCAGATATATTCTTCTCGGCTCTCTATATTTAGGTCCTTTCATCAGGAGTAATTTCAGGTCCTTATCACTCACCACATCAAGGTCACCAGTCACAACATGTTTGCATGGTGTATAGATAAAGTTCGACGATTCACAATCAGAACTATAGCCTCCTGCCGTGTATAAATTCCAGTCAAACTCCCTGACAGCATTGGAGTAATTGAATATTTTGATGGTTATAGATTTAGTATACTTATATGAAATGCAAGGAGGTTCTGTGAACTTAAAATAGTTTGGTACATGGATCATTCAGGATTCGAGGTAAATTAATAATGTCCAGTCCTTTATCTAAGTAGTTGAGTTTCAAGAAAAGCAGATCTTGAGATGTTTCGATTATGTTCACTGGACGATACAACCGAAAATACGATATATCTTGACATACTTTACTGATTTTTGGTGGTATTATATTATTATTATTTGAGTCTTTTCAAGCGGGGAAAATCAGTCATCCTTGTGCTTTGGCGATTCTTTCCCGGTTATGGAAACATTGGGAGTTGGCGCTTTGGGAAGATTCGGCTTATTTCCAAACCACTTCAAGCAAGATATCATGAGTGAACCTGTGATGGCAACTGCATTTTGGCAGTTATTTGCAGAAAATTGCATTAACGCGAAATTGAAAAATCAGTCCAAAACATCTGTAGGAATGAAATTTATTGAATATTACGTGATCTTAACGTCATCATAGCGGCGATCTGTAGGTTCTGTCTACTTGGACGGGTAGCGTTTGAAGTCATTAACGGCCCATAAATATAAAAGTTGAGATGTGGCGTGATATTTTGCCCCCCTCACCCCACTTTAAGTGCACTTATCCTTGGTGCTCTAGAACGAAGAAACATTGAAGACACATGAAGTTTACCTTTCAGACGTTATAGCGTATCACGTGGGAGTATCTTTCAGCCTACTCGCAACACCCTCTGAACAAAACTGTGTGAGTACATTCAAGATGAAAGCATTTTTCTGGTTATATAACCAATCAAAGTTATATTTGTTCAATAATGTCCTAACATCACTCATCATAAGATCTAACCAACTGCACTGTGGTGGTCTTGTGGTAGAACGTTCGCACATGCATTGTTGTTGCTCAGTGTCAGTGTTGAAATGTCAGTGATTTGTTGCTGATTTTGTTTTCAAACGCCACGGGTCAAAACATATGTTTATAATGACTATTTACAATAAAAAGGGACAAATTAAAAAAAGATGAAATCACGGAAAAATCAAAAAAAAAATCAACAGAATCAGTTGGTATAAAGCGGCTCCAACTTGTATTTGAGTATTTCATAACAGGTTAAATCAAGAATATGTTTGTATGAGTATTAATTAAAAGTCCCACATTTGCTTAAAGCAAATTGAGATCCACTTCTGTCTAGTTTTGAATTAGTCCTTGTAGATAAAATTACTCTTCTATACAGAGGTGTCAAGGTCACATCTTCATTGAAAAGATATTTCCTTAAACATTTTGTTAAGTTTATTGGAGAAATATGCCAAATATGGGAAAATATTGTCCACGTCTGGAGACTAGAAAACAACAGGAGAGCTTCCATCGGCACTTCACATTCAGACCCTAGACCTCGGTGGATTCTCTGAT
Organism: Hanleya hanleyi; assembly: GCA_036873755.1. Taxonomy (NCBI): domain Eukaryota; kingdom Metazoa; phylum Mollusca; class Polyplacophora; order Lepidopleurida; family Hanleyidae; genus Hanleya; species Hanleya hanleyi. The sequence goes on along the minus strand of JAVTVY010039513.1, from coordinate 115,276 downwards.
ATAGCCTTAGCATCTCAGCCGCGATTTTATTGTAGCTGTTCAAGCGGAGACCATGAATTATCCCAACGATCCATAGCACTGGCTTAAGCCTGGTGTTAATGGATGTTTTTAGGATAGCACTCATGTGATGTTTCCTTGTATATAGAGTTGCGCGAATTTCTCACTGATAATATCTATGTGAACGTTGGAGACACAATATTTCAAGATCATATAGGTATTCCAATGGATACTAATTGTGCACCCCATTTGGTTGACCTGTATCTTTTCTCCTATGAACAAGACTATAAGCAGATGCGCCAGGAACTTTCACCTTCCGTTCCTTTGGATTAAGAATAAGGTACAGCGATACGGATTTGATATTTCGAACATCATGATGCCTTGCCGGTGTTGAGGCTAAGAATGTGTCCAGCCCCTATCTTCTAACCAAGCTAGCATCATTATTCTCCATATTGCGGACAAATGTCCGTTATTGGTTGCAACAGAAATGCATATGAAAAGGGACATTAATCACCAGGACATTCTTATCCATCACACCGGCAATATTGAAAACTGTTGATCGCTTCCTTCCTTGCCTATGTTTATGTTTACTACGATTGTTTTAATTCAGTGCGAATGTTGTAATACCAGTTAGGTATTTGGATTATGGAGGTGGAAATTCCTCAATGGACGAAGGCTGAATAATGAACAACGGGCTAGACGCTTGCAATGTTGGTTGTTATCTAAATCCTAGTTATTGTATGGTCACACCTATGGTGCATGATGTGGGTAGTCGTGTTAGTCTATGAAACTGAGGAAAATAACAGGACCGTACCACCTTTTGAAGCTAAGTCGATTTATTGGATACGATCTTTCGCAGATAAATCTGCTTCGTCATGTGGCACAAGCGTTAACACGACGCATCATTTGTCTCGTCTCCAGTACAAGCGACGTATATTTTGACGATATCGTTGTTCGACCATGCAATTCGAACATATTGGTATAGTTTTTGTATATTTGCAAACGGAACGATAAAGAATGTCATCAAAGATCCTTACACGTTATGATACGTATCCAGTCAAAACAGTTTCCATGTATTCGTCACCACAATCAAGCATTTTGTCTTGCAGTCGTTAGGAGAATTTGTTTTCTCCAATGTTCACCTTCTTTGATCTGCAAATAACTGCATTTATGTAGTTTAATGCAAGAAGTGTTGTCAACAGTATCTCAATACCACCCAAAGACTCTATCTAAGGATCGAGTATGAGCATAGAAAAATGGTCATATCTAAACATTTATCTGAGCCCGATCATGCGTGGATTCTTGAATCGGATAGGTCAATCGATGACAGAGTTCTGATAAATGCTGGATCTTGACACAGTGTTACCCGTACGAATGACAAGGTAACAAAGTCGCCAAACACAGACCTCCACTATTACCCAACAACTTATACATCAACAACGAAGGCATCGCAGCCATGGTCGCCATCTAGCAGCATGCATCGTTTGCTGGCTGATAACATTCATCCTCTTGAGCATACATATCTCGTCTTGTAGCATTTAATAAATTCTCTGAACAATGTGGTTCACAAAACATCTGAACAGAAACTGATATGAAATGTCTACACCACCACCAAGTGCCTTCATTCAAAGTTTTTCACATGGCCCCTTGTATTAGCATTCGAATCCGTTCACCCACAGGTGTGTTTGTTTGTTGATAATGTTTTAAACCCAGAAATTACCCAAACTTGTTCGAACAAACGCGCTAATACAATTATCATTCGGCAAAAGCTTCGTTGCATGGTTCGTAGCAACATATTATTACGTTAACTAAAATCAGTCGAGCACTTCTTGTCAAGAATTGTATATTCTGCATGCCACGCTCGTGAGATTAACTTGTTTAGACCCAGATTTTGCTTTATGGCTGGGTTTGGTGCAGCAATTTAGATTATGTACCCCGAAATTCTTTATGGACGACGGCTGGTTACTGATTGTCGGATCTGACACTGGTATCTTCATGATAACAGCTGCTTTGGGAAATTGAACTTATCATTTTTATGTGTAACAACAGGGGCCCCCTTACAAACAATTTGTCATCGGGAATAAATACAAAATCCTTCATTCTATAATTTTTTTCGCAGTATTCATATATATTCTCTGTGTGTATATAATCTAAATTGTTATGCTATCGATTGCTGACATATGAATATTTGCTTTCAGTCAATACGGTTGATGGAGTCTGTTCATATGAGGATATCAACACATGTGAATTTAACACAACCGACGGATCGATCGACATCTGCAGGTAAGATTTCAATCCGGCGTTCATCTGATTCAGTTTTCTCTACGCATCTTTCGGCTGTATATGAAAAGCATTGACTCCTCCTCGCCGTTTCCATATTTCCCTAAATATTCCAGCATTGCCAAATATTCTCAGACCTTTCTCCGTTTCTAAACGTATCTTACACAACGGGGAATTGCACAATACCATTTATCCAATCAGATTTTGTAATTACCCACTTCCTGTTTGTCAATTTCGCGCCAGTTAGCCAATCAACCGAGGGAACTGGTACTTTCCCATTATAGCTGGCGTATTACAAGAAAAAACATCCAGGAGTAAAATTCGAGAACCTTGGTAAACTCAATTAGGCTTCATAACTTTTCATTGAGTGTACAGAATGTACCAATCTAAAATTCCTCAACAAGAATAATCAAGCTGTGTTTCATTAACATGATTACATTGCAGCAACATTGAGAAATATCTTCAATGCATGGAGACGAAAGTGACAGATTGCGACACGACTGCGAAGTTTATCGTCGAGCAAACCAGGGTCAATACAGCCGCAAATTACAACAAAGCGCCATGGAACTGCTCAATAGAAACACCCCCAGTGACAGGTATGTAAACTCTTTAACAAGCTGAAAATTATTCGATCTCATGTATCCTCATTATCAGGTGACTGGATCCGATCAAGTTACACACTTGTGGAATATAAAGTCCTAGCAATAGTGACGTTGTCCAAAATGCATGCTTGGGCAGGGGCGGCGGAAGCGGTTGGGGGGGGGGGTGGGTGGGGGCTGCAGCTCCCCGGTTTGGAGAGGGTGGGGTCTCAGCCCCCCACCCCGCCCCCCAGTTTCAACAAAAGCTGGGTGACGCTGAACGCTTTCATGATTTTGGTCCTACATGTAATGTGACCAGATATACAGGCCGGGTTTTTTCCGCGCCCTGTAGGCTAGGTATTCACGGAACGGCGACTTTGCACTGGAGGGGCACGTTGCTGTTTGGTTTAAAGTGCTCTGATTTGTTCATTCTTCTGTTCCGTTCGCAATGACCAGTAACTGTTTTAGATGTTAATTTACATAGAAATTGCATTAGCTTTATTGGATGATTAGCTGATTATCAAATTTAGGAATCAAAATTGCGTTCATATTATTTCTTTTTTTTGTTCATACTTTTCTCTCCAAACGTGTCAGCGCTGTCCAACCATCTGCGTATAGTTCGAATTTTGGGAAAGGAAAAATATTGTTTTACATTCAAAAGTTATCAACTCAATTTTTCTTTTAAATGACGAGAAAAATCACAAAAACAGTCTCAAAATGCAGTTGATTATATAGTGATGATATGTCGTTTTATATGCCGGAAATCGGCCAGAATGCGTCTACAGCCATCTAGCAGCGTGGATCTTCCGGGGCATAGGCGGCCCCTGGATCCTCGCCTAAAGTCCTATGATAGTCGAGCCGCCACAGTTTTTGGGAGCTTCCGCCACCGCTGTTGGGCATATGAAGAGATTTTCTGACGAATCAGTTTGTTCCCTGGCGATAATTTTAGGTGAAGCAGAGTAATATAATTGTGTCAAGATACGGATTTTGTTCTCAGAAGTAAACAGCTGAATTGATTAAATTAAGCATTTCGTCATCAAAGATTCTTACACGTTGGGATATGTCTTCGGTCATCAATCTGCGCATGTATGTATGGGCACAATTTCACGGTTCTTGCTCAAATTACAACGCATATAAGGAAAGTGGGAAGAGGTGCCGACATACTGACAGAGCCACATGACTTCACAGTATAGTCTTCTGGTTAACCTATTCTAAAACACAGACCAAGAATCTAACGATTCGTGATATGTGTTGTATCTCAGGTACGCTTTTATTGTATCTGTTCATGTGGCAACTTCGAGGACATGACCACACGACCCCTAGCACCGGCATAAACGGTATTTGATACAAATCTAGAGAGGTATGATGGAAATGCTCTGACAATTCGTATATTGGCGTTAGATAGTAAGAGCTGCCTTGTGCGATTGACTCGGGTAGTTTTTATACGCCCGCCAAAAGGCGGTTTCCGTGCGTGTGTCCGTCTGTCCGTCCGTCGTGTGCGGTCTATATCTGGGACAGTTTTTTATCTACATTTCCAATTTTTAGTGAGTGGCTACCCTACGGTGTGTCGCGTACCAAATAAAGGCCACGATCAAAGATCACTGGCCTGAAACACCGGAAATCACTGAAGTGTTCGTGTCCGGTCTATACCTGTGAAAGTTTTCTATCCACAGTTGCAATTTTTGTGAGTGGATACACTAGGTGGGGACGATGTGTCGCGTACCGAAATGGAAGTCAAGGTCAGAGGTCAAAGGTCACTGTTGCCTAAAATCAGGAAATCATTGACCATTGACAGTTTTCTATCTACAGTTCTAATTTTTGGTGAGTGGATGCCCGAGGGGGAACGATGTGTTGCATACCGAATGTAGGTCGAGGTCAGAGGTCAAAGTTCAGTGTGACCGAAAATCAGGAAATTATTAGAAAAAATCTATTTTTTTGTGAGTGGATTCAATAGGGGAAATGAAGTGTCGCATACCAAAAATTAGGTCAATGTCAAGGGTTACTGTGACCCCAAAATCAGGAAATTATTAAAAATAACGTTTTTGTTACAAGCGTCTAGTCCGTCATTCATAATTCAGCCGTCGTCCATTAGAGAATATCCGCGTCCATAATCCAAAGACCTATTCCATATTCCATATAACAGTATTAGCACCAAATTCAAAAAGACAATCATAGTATACATAAACATAGGCTTGTTTCCTGCAAGAGAGAAGCGGTCAACAGTTTTCAATGATGCCGGCAAGACATCAGTAGGTATATTAGGGGGACACGATGTGTAACCTACCAAAATATAGGTCAAGGTCAAAGGTCAAGGTCACTGTGCCCCCAAAATCGTAAAATTGTTAAGAATCATGTTTGTTTGTATCCATTGAAAATTACGGGGACCCGTTTTGTCATGTACCAACTGTCATGTGACTGAAAAATCAGGAAATCATTACAAATTGCAATTTTTTGTGAGTGGATTCAATAGGAGGAAATGAAGTGTTGCATATCAAAAATTAGGTCAAGGTCAAATGTCAATGTTACCCCCAAATTAGAAAATTGAAAATAACATTTTTTTTGTGTCAGTAGATGCATTAGAGGGACACGATGTGTCACATATCACAATGTAGGTCAAGGTAACTGTGACCTCAAAATCATGAAATTGTTAAATATCATGATTTTTTGTGTCCATTGAGAAATTACGGGCGACGGTTTGTCATATACCAAAATTTAGGGCAATGTCAATAGTGAAGGTCACTGTGACCCCAGAATCAAGAAATTTTTAAAAATTACTTTTTTTTGTGTCAGTAGGTCAAGGTCACTGTGACCCCAAAATCATTAAAAGTCACATTTTCATATGCCTTTCGAAGACGAGGTCGTGTGATGCGATGCTGCGTTCTGCCCATTCATTCATTAACATTTGTTGTCCATGCAATATCTCTGGTTTCAAGGTATGGATTGGTACCAAATTTTGAGTAGGCCTATACCTTACTCGCATGGCAAAGAGGAGCCATACATTTTGAGGTCAATTTGTCAAAGGTCAAGGCCAGCCCCGCAAAACTGAATCAAGTTTAGCTGACTATGTGTGTTAGCTAATAGGTTGGAATATTCAGATATCTCCCCCTACTTGTATATGGCATTTGTCCTGTGGAGTTGTCTTCCATGTTTGAAACGGCTACATTTAGTTAAACTGTTGTGAAATAAAAACCATATATTTACTCATTTAACGGGGAGAGGGGTCCTTTATGAACTTCATTCCTGTTCATTAACTCAAGAACAAAGGTTTACTTCATCACTTTCTTCTTCCTTCATGAAAAATTATCTCGGCTGAAAGGAATCCATTTGCAGGAAAACTACTATTTTCTTGTGTTTGACTTTTGTCGATTTCAGTGTGAGATATGTAAGCTTTCGGCTATTGTTTCAGGGTCAACTAGTTACCAAGAGTGAAGCTCATTTTAGTTAATCATTCATTATAAGATGTGATATATGTTACATTCTCAGAAGCACAAAATCGTGGACCTTTCTTTGGATTGTTAGCTACAAAGTGGAATCAAGTCTATTAAACAACCTTGGAATTGGACCAATGTAATTCCAGATATACGGGCGTATATTGAAGCCCTTGGGCTCTTGTTAGGTATTAAATTACCTTGTGATTTTCTACATCAATTTAGACATCAGCGAGGGTGAAGACTGTGAGGATATCAACACGTGCAAATTAGATACAAGCCCCACACATTTCTGCAGGTAGTAACTCTTATTCATTCCAGCGTTGATCTGATTCATGGATTTGTTCAGGTTTCTCAGCTCATAGGTTACAAATATACTGGTGGGTGGATTTGGAGAGAAATATCCCCTTCCCTACATTTTCCATATCTACATGTTAAATTTGACCAGATATATATCAAATAATTTATCAAACATATTGCCCATATCTAGCGTCATCTGATACCTTCTGTACTACATGTAGCTGTGAACTGTCAACATTAGCGGGTTCACCAATAACACCAGTTAATAACTATTCCTTTATTGAACAGAATGTACCTGTCTTATAGTCTTTAAAAGATGGATACAACTGTGTTTTGTTTATGTGATTGTATTGCAGCAACTATGAGAATTTTCTTGGATGCATGGAGATGAAAGTTAAAGGCTGCAATGGGACTATGAAATTTATCATCAACCAAAACCGGGAAATCGCAGTTGCTAATTACAACAAAGCCCCATTCAACTGCAAAATAGGAGAGACTCCCGGGAGTGGTATGTTCTTTCTTAGCGATCTAACAGTATATTCAGTCAACGGTACTAGGCAAGTAGACCCCCAAAACACTACAAATAAGATATTCTTAGTCTATAGTTCAAAATTCCAGCTTGGATATATATCGGACATATTTGTTTAATTCGACTTATTTAAATACTATTTGGGAAGTTCGTTGTCCCCAACAAATTTCTGCTGTCAATAACTAACCACCAAGTTACACCTGACAAAAAACGCAATTCTCATATCCGCAATTATTACCTTTTTTGGTACCTGCGGTGAATTGTTTGCAAATACCGTTGGTGTTGGTCTAGACCCGTGTTCCTGGAAATAGACATATGCTAGAACGGAGCCAGCCGACATTGCCTCGAATTTGTCGCCGAGTGGTGGCTATACTGTTATATGGAATATGGAATAGGTCTTTGGATTATGGACGCGGATATTCTCTAATGGACGACGGCTGAATTATGAATGACGGACCAGACGCTTGTAATCGGACACTTAAATGGAAAAACGGTCCTAAAATAGGTACGGCAGAAGTTGGGAAATAACACATTTAAGTCATGGGGTGACTTGCACTGTAAAAACTATCCAATCATATTCTGCGATTGTCGCAAGCTAACCAATCAACTGAGAAAATCCCAAGACGTAATTTTCTGAAAATTCAAAATACATGTAGTCGGCAAATAACCATAAAAACAATTTTTATAAATAACCATATCATCAATATTTATGAATAGACTTTCACCTACTTCTATTCACGTGTACTACTATCGTAATGATGTATGGCATCTAGAAAATGAACAAAGATTGTTTTGGAATAATTGAAATATATGATGGATTCAATCAAGAAAAGTTGGTAAAGATTGCCCATGTATATCCAGCGATTCTATAAATTCTGCGCCATCTTAATTATTATTATAATTAATTAATGCAGACTAAGTTATCTCTTTTATAAGTATACACAAAATGTGTATTGTCGAACAACTACTTAATGGAACCAAAGTTTTGATGTGCAGATAGTCGACTTTTTTACACATGAAAAAGAAATGCATTTCGGCATAATTAGGTCTTTCTATTACGATTGCAAAGACCTATTGTTATTCTACGGATTTATTATTATTTTACTTTTGAAATAGCGGCTTAACGGCTTGATATACAGCTTAGATATTTGGCATATTTGCAGATACTTGGCTGAAGTCTCTGGTACAGGTATTCAATTTTGACCTTGAACTATTGAGCTGTGAGCTTTATGCTGATAGCAAAATACGAACGTAGCATGCAAGATCTATGGCGCTACGTTTCGTAACTTGTGTCTAATTCTGCTTAACCCGGGACTAGGGGCCGTATGAACCGATGTACTTCAAGATCCTCATGGTACTCATATGAACAGTCACAATCAAAGCGTGACTGAGATACATCATTCTTTAGATGACGACTTTACAACGAATATTATGGATTAAGAATACTGATCAGTGATACGGATTTGATATTTTTGGAATGTCTTTGGATGTCCTGCTGGCATCATTAAAAACTGTTGACCGCTTCTCTCTTGCAGGAAACTAGCCTATGTTTATGTATACTATGATTGTCTTTTTGAATTTGCTGCTAATACTGTTATATGGAATATGGAATAGGTCTTTGGATTATGGACGCGGATATTCTCTAATGGACGACGGCTGGATTATGAATGACGGATTACACGCTTATAATTTCTAATAAAGCCATCATTTTGCGAATATTGATCAAACGCATAAGACGAGGCTGCTGAAATTTAGAATGTAAAGTTTGAAGATTTACCCAACAAACTGAGCGAATAAAATAAGTAGGTTAGACACGCAGTTTTCGAGTTCTCTCCCCTGGTGCTATTTTCCGTGTCTTCGGTGTGCAATCAAAACTAAAGAACACATCTGAAAGAAAATTTCTGGTTGATAAGCCTTACATATGGCCATGCTGTAGTTATATTTTTGAATTGCTACGTAACAAGAAAAAGTAGTTATTTCCGCTTTAATGATTTTCAAATCCGTTATTTTATAACGAAATAACCTACGGCATTGATACTCCTAATATTAATGAACACTTTAATGACCGAAAAGGACGTGATCTTAAATTTGACCTTTAAATTTTACGCGATTTGTAAATACTAGGCTGAAGTTTCTGGTACAGGTAATCAATTTTGATTGAGGGAATATATATATGTGCTTTTTGTGAAATGTCAAGATTATAACATTAATTGTTTTGAGGATTTAACAAAAAAACATTCTCCCCACTTCGTGTATGCTATTTGCCTATTACTATTGGGTTAAACGCTTTCGATAATCGGGAATATAAGTAGTAGTTGATTTCATTCATCCAATTGTTTTACGCAAGATCAGTTTCAAACAGTCATTAAGTGGTTCTCCATTGACAAGGCGTGAAGACCTGTATGTAACCCGACACACCAATTCCTTTTCCCACTGTCCCAATCGAGTCACTCCGCGACTGAAATTAAGTGAACGTCGCTTTAGATGATGAAAGGAGCTGCGAACCCTGATGATCCCTCTGAAAGCCCCTCATTCATTACGTATTTTTATCAATTAAACGTTATATCCACATCGCATATGTAGCACATGAATTTAATGTATAACGAAAGAATACCTTTGTGGGACCGTCATGGAAAGACCGTGTTATTGTACCAACAATATCTAGTACCGGTATATTTTTCTTATTCGGGGATTGTATATAAACTAAAGTATTATGCTATCGACTGCTGACATATGAATAATTGCTTTCAGTCAACACGGTTGATGGAGTCTGTTCATATGAGGATATCAACACATGTACATTTAACATTACCGACGGATCGTCCGACATCTGCAGGTAAGATTTCAATCCGACGTTCATCTGATTCAGTATTTCCTGCGCATCTTTTGGCTATATATGAAAAGTATTGATTCCTCCTCGCCGTTTCCATATTTCCCTAAGTACTCCAGCATTGCCAAATATTCTCAGACCTTTCCCCGTTTCTAAACGTATCTTATACAACGGGGACTTGCACGATACCAGTTATTACGGTTTTTACAACAGCGTGAACTTTCAACATTAGCATATTACTTTTAGAATAACAAAGGATTTCGAATGTTCATTCCATCGCAATAGAGAATTTCTTCGACGGTATGCTGGTCTTGTCCATTACTGCGGCTCTTACTCGAGCGTAGTCTTTCGATAGCAACCGTTGTCTTTTGTTGCCGAATGTTTATTCTCATGTAAGTCATGTTCATTTCCACCGCATTCATCCAGGAGTTGGTCAAACTTAAATCACCCAGAACGACAGACCAAAGCATGTACCGCGACGTCAAATTTATCACAGCTGTCAATTCGAGGATTGAGTTGGTGACGATAGGATTGTTGTGTTTCGAGCCGAAACAATAAAAAAAGATAGTGCCACGGCACTGTAGCGCTCATCTGGCTATAACTGGAGAAAGTGGCTGCGAGAAATTTTCACTGAAGAACTGCAATAGATGAGTTTCTAACTTGCGTTGTCTCCCCTGAACAAAATGGCAACATAGTCGATTTCACAGGAGGTCAAGCTGTAAATTCATGATTGTAATTGGAGGTTATGGAATAAAGGCAATTATACCAAAATATAATGTGTGATTGTCAGTAAGCTGTATAAGCAATAACCAGAACCAATTTTTATTATGTGATTGCAGTCGTTCGTCCGTCTGTCCACTTCGTGTCCGGACAGTACATTGGACAGTTTTTAACCTACGATTCCAATATTTTGTGGGTATATGCACCAGGGGGAGACATGTCGAGTACGAAATATGTGCGACTGGGTTGTTACGATGGCAATGAGATGTAACAGGACATTTTTCCAATGAAAGTAATCTCTGGTGAGGTATGGCCTAACCAAGACATACCCCCATCTGTCTGCGAAGATGTAAAAGATAGTGCCACGGCACTGTAGGTCATCTGTCTGTAACTGGAGAAAGTAGCTGTGAGAAATTTTTACTAAAGAACTGCAATAGATGAGTTTCTAACTTGTGTTGTCCCCCCTGAACACTATAAAATGATCCATGCAGTTATTTCCTGAGATTTTATGATAAAGTTTCATGGGAAATTCAAGATGCGGCAATATTGGATTTTCGAAATGAACCAAAAAAAGGTATCTTGCACAACTGGATCACAAGGGGAACCTGTGTATCAACATCCATGCAGTAATATCCTAAGAATTCACGATAACAAAATTTCATGGGGAAATCCAAGATGGCCACCTGGTGGCCATATTGACTTTTTCAATCAGACCATATATGGTATCCTGCACAGCTAGACCCCAAGGGCAACCTCTGTACCAAATTTGAGAAAGATCCATGCAGTAGTTCCTGAGAAATCATGATAACAATGTTTCATCTGGAAATCCAAGATGGCCGCCTGGTGGCCATATTGGATTTTTCAATCAGACTACAAATTGTATCTTGCGCAACTAGACCCCAAGGGGAACCTCTGTACCAAATTTGAGAACGATCCATGCAGTAGTTCCTGAGAAATCGCCATAATGTTTCATCTGGAAATCCAAGATGGCCGCCTGGTGGTCATATTGGATTTTTCAATCAGACCGCAAATTGTATCTTGCGCAACTAGATCCCAAGGGGAACCTGCGTATCAAATTTGAGAAAGATCCATGCGGTTCTTCCTGATAAATCACGATAACGAAGTTTCATAGGGAAATCCAAGATGGCCGCCTGGTGGCCATATTGGATGCTCGAATCAGAGCAGAAAAGGTATCTTGCACAACTAGACCCCCAAGAGGAACCTGTGTACCAAATTTGAGAAAGATCCATGCAGTAGTTAACGAAAAATAATGATGACAAGATTTCACTGGCAAATTCAAGATGGCCGCCTTGTGGCCATATTGGATTTTTCAATCAGACCACAAATTGTATCTTGCACAACTAGACCCCAAGGGGAACCTCTGTACCAAATTTGAGAAAGACCCATGCAGTACTTCCTGAGAAATCGAGATAACAATGTTTCATCTCGAAATCCAAGATGGCCGCCTGGTGGCCATATTGGATTTCTGAATCAGACCACAAAAGTATCTTGCACAACTAGACACTAAGGGGAACCTGTGTATCAAATTTGAGAAAGATCCATGCAGTACTTCCTGATAAATCACGATAACGAAGTTTCATAGGGAAATCCAAGATGGCTGCCTGGTGGCCATATTGGATGTTCGAATCAGAGCAGAAAAGGTATCTTGCACAACTAGACCCCAAGGGGAACCTGTGTACCAAATTTGAGGAAGATCCACAAAGTAGTTCCTGAGAAATTGCAATAACAATGTTTCATGGGGAAATCCAAGATGGCCGCCTGGTGGCCATATTGGATTTGTGAATCAGACCACAACAGGTATCTTGCACAACTAGACCCCAAGGGGAACCTGTGTACCAAATTTGAGAAAGATCTATGCAGTAGTTCCTGAGAAATCGCGATAACAATGTTTCAATGGCAAATTCAAGATGGCCGCCATGGCGGCCATATTTAAAATCGTATCGACACGGCATGAACAAATTCTGGTGTACTCATTGGGGGGAACATGCATGCCAAGTTTCAGCTTAATCGGCCAAGCGGTTTCAGAGAAGAAGATGTTTACGCACAACGGACGACGCACAACGGACGACGCACGACGCACGACGGACGACGGACGACGGACAGTCAGGCCATGACATAAGCCCATCGGGCCTTCGGCCCAGATGAGCTAAAAACTTGCTTACATGTGTTCCTCCCTCCCCACAGAAGTGGCTTCCCACTCTCCAATTTTCGATCCCAACTCTTCCGCGTATTTGTACTGGGCCTCGAAAGAAAAGAAAATAATGTCTTCAGAGGGAACTAAAAAAAATTTCTTCAATGGTCTCCAATAGTTCAGTGTTATTAAACTGACACTTGGACGGTTTAATCTGAAGAAATCTGACACGACGCTTACAGAAAGAAGATTTTGTACTACTGAACAGATGAACAGTGAGATGAAGTATGTCCATTTTATTATACCTTTGCAGATATATGTCACAAATATCGGACAAAGCCAGGTTTTAACCACGTTCGATCGGTTCGGTATGGAATGATGTATTCTTTCGAGAAGTGTGACTGGGAGAATTGTAATCCAAATTACCTTACAGGGCGATCTGATTGGAGGAATGTGCATGCCATATTGTCGAATAATTGTGTTCGTCGAAAGATAAATGGAATTTCATGTCGTGTTATATGCATTACATGTCGGTGTATCATTGCCAAAACTGGTGCGTTACACCTATCAAGAATGTCAATTTCATCTGTGCGAAGCTCACTGGGCAGGTTTGTAAAGTCGAGTAATTGTGAAGGTGGAATCGAACCCGCAGTGCATTTGCCTTCTATTGTGATGTCTTTGTGTAGTGCATGGTGCCCCAGACATTTGTCATCCTTTGGCAACGATTTGGTGTAAGATTCACGAAATATAATTGACAAAGGAGCTGCTGGAAGTTGTGTTGTCAGTCTTTTGTCCAGGATATTACCTTTTCATTGGGAGGTCTTACACCAAAGCCTTGCCCATCCGGCATCCTTTCAACGGTAAAGGGGCACATTCTAGACAAAGATTTTGCTACCTTGAAATGAACATTCGACGATGTTTCTAAAAGTCAATGGCTATCTATGAAAGCTCACGCTCAACTAAGAACCATAATATGGCGACTATTTTTGTTACATGCAGAAACAGTAGACCTACAATTGAAATTAATATTACTTTTCATCCCGAGTATAGAAACATTATATACTACACTATGAAATTGAGTTGTATTTACTAAATATCATGGAATGAGTACAACTGTCCAAAATAATATATAGAAAATAAACTCCTTCCAATTGATGAAATATATTATATATGCCCTTGTTATATTTAATACGTAATAAGATATCTTCCTCATTACATGGTCATTATACATGGAATCCCATCTATTTAGCACATTTTCAAAGAATGAGCCGAATTTCAGTGCATATAACCAGACATTGAAATTAATTGATTTTGATTTTAGAGTTTTCGGGGATCCTAGTCAAGAAGGGCTGATCGAACAGTTGTTCGTTGCAATTTTTGACAGACAAGACCAAGACCAGATATGGAAATGGAATGCCCGTCCGGATCGCTATATAACACCACACCTAATGTAGTCCGTCAGAGTATGCCTCCATATTTCATGTAACAAACAGACTCACACGCCCATCAATGGAAGTGTTTAGTTGCTTGCTTTTGTGTTTTACTGCTCTCAATCTCGTGTGGCAAAGGTACTTTTCAGGGTTAGCTATCAATGCGACCGTTCCGAAATGTGGCTTTCGCCAAGAACCGTAGTAATGGACAAGACCAGCATACTGCCGAACAAATGCTCTATCGCGATGGAATGAACATCCGAAATCCTTTGTCATTCTAAAAGTAATATGCTAATGTTGAAAGTTCACGCTGTTGTAAAAACCGTAATATCCAATCAGATTCTTTTATTACCCACTTTCTGTTTGTCAATTTCGTCCAGGTTAGCCAATCAACAGAGGGAGCTGGTACTTCCCCATTATAGCTGGCGTATTACAAGCAAAAACACCCAGGACTAAAATGCGATAATCTCGGTAAACTCGGTAAATTAGGCTTCATAACTTTTCATTGAGTGTACAGGAAGTACCAATCTAAAATTCCTCAACAAGGATAATCAAGCTATGTTTTATCAACATGATTACATTGCAGCGACGTTGAGCAATATCTTCAATGCATGGAGACGAAAGTGGAAGATTGCGATACAGCTATGAAGTTTATCCTCGCACAAAACAGGGTCAATGCAGCCGCAAGTTACAACACAGCTCCATTTAACTGCGCGATAGAAACACCCCCTGTGACAGGTATGTAACCTTTTGAACAAGCAGAAAGTTATTCGATCTTATGTATCATCATTATCAGGTAACTGGATCCGATTAAGTTACACATTTGTAGAATATAAAGTCCTAGCAATAGTGACGTTGTCCAAAATGCATGCTTGGGCATATGAAGAGCTTTTCTGACGAATTAGTTACGATAATTTGAGGTGAAGCAGAGTAATATACTTGTGTTAAAATACGGATTTTGTTTTCGGAAGTAAACAAATGAAATGATTAAATTAAGTATTTAGTCATCAAAAATTCTTACACGATGGGATATCTCTTCAGTCATCAATCTCTGCATGTATCTATGGGCTGAAATTCACATTTTTTGCTCGAAGACGTTTGGTGGCAAGAGTTGCCTTGTGTGATTGAATCGCCTAGTTTTTACTTATTAAATTAATATGTGACTTTCTACATCACTTTAGATATCAGCGCAGGTGAAGACTGTGAGGATATCAACACATGCAAATTAGATACAAGCCCCACACATTTCTGTAGGTAATAACTCTTATTCATTTCAGCGTTCATCTGATTCATGGAACTGTTGAGGTTTCTCTGCCCATAGGTAACAAATATATTGGTGGGTGGATTTGGAGAGAAATATCTCTTTCCCACAGTTTCCATATCTAGATGTTAAATTTGACCAGATATATATCATATAATTTATCAAACATATTGCCCATGTCTAGCGCCATTTGATACATTCTGTACTACATGTAGCTGTGAACTGCCCATATTCACCAAGAATATCAGTTGATAACTTTCCTTTATTGAACAGAATGCACCTGTGTTACATTTTTTAAAAGACAGATACAACTGTGTTTTGTTTATGTGATTGCATTGCAGCAACTATGAGAATTTTCTTGGATGCATGGAGATGAAAGTTAAAGGCTGCAATGCGACTATGAAATTTATCGTCAAGCAAAACCGGGAAATCGCAGTTGCGAATTACAACAAAGCCCCATTCAACTGCAAAATAGGAGAGGCTCCAGGGATTGGTATGTTCTTTAGCGATCTAAAAGTATATTCAATCAACGATACTAGGCAAGTAGACACCTTAGGGGCTACAAATAATATATTGTTAGTCTATAATTCAAAATTCCAGCTTGGATATATCACGGAAATATTTGTTGAATTAGATGTTTTAAATAGTATTTGGGAAGTTCGTTTTTTCCAACAAATTTCTGCTGCCAATAACTAACCACCAAGTCACTGAACTATACCTGGCAAAAAAACCGTTCTAATATCCCCGATTATTACCTTTTCTGTTATCTGCGGTCAATTATTATACCGGAGGTGTTGTTCTGGACCCGTGTTCCTGCAAATAGACATATGCTAGATTGGAGCATGCCGGCATTGCCTCGAATTTATCGTCGAATGGTGAACATCGGACATTTAAATGGAAAAACGGTCCTAAAATAGGGACGGCAGAAGCAGGGAAATAACACATTTAAGTCATGGGGTGACTTCCACTATCAAAACTATCCAATCAGATTCTGCGATTGTTACTTCCTGTTTGTCGATTTGGGCCGAGTTACCCAATCAACTGAGAAAACTCGAACTTCCGGTTTTATCGCTTGCTCGTGTTATGCAACGCAATATTGCAGATCTCAAACGTAATTTTCTGAAAATACAAAATACATGTAGTCGGCAAATAACCATATCAACATATTTATAAGGAGTTATATCTTGATATCGACAATATTTATGAATATACTTTCACTTACTTATATTCAGGTATACTACTATCATAATTATGAATCGAAATGAACAAGGATTGTTTTGGAATAATTGAAAAATATGATGGATTCAACCACGAAAATTTGGTAAAAATTGCCCAGGTATATCCAGCGATTTGATAAATTCTGTGCCATCTTAATTACTATAATAATTAATTAATGCAGAGTAAGTTATCTCTTTTGTAGGTATACACAAAACGTGTATTGTCGAAAAACTACTTAATGGAACCAAAGTTTTGATGTGCAGATGTCGACTTTTGTCGCATAATGTAATTTGTTTCGCTGAAGAACGTTAACCCACACACTCGGTATCTGGCGTAGAATACATTAAGACGTACTTTAATGGGGAAAGGTATAATGTATGCTACTTAAGTTGACTCCCCACTGTAGACTAAAATCCATGTCATTTTCTTCATATTCAATTTAAAGGTTCTCAATTTAAAACAGATTCTTAATATCTATTAAAATTTTGGTAATTCCACGTGATTTTTGAATATTTTGAACAGTCGATGATTAGGTCGTTTTGCTAATTTCTACTACTGTTCCGAAACTATCATTACCATGCATTTTCACGTAAATTGGCATTTGAATGCGTAAAATAAATGTCGGTGATTTTATTTGTCTATTCAGTTGATGAACTTTCTTTTATTGTTTTATATTTTTTAACAAATTTTTCGTTAATTCGTTTTGTGTCTCAGCGTCTTATTGAAGTCATCTTTTGTTTCATTTATATTTATTCCTACTATCTGTGATAGATGGACCCTCCTATTTACCCTAATTATTGATTTTGATTGCATACATTGCATGTGTTTTATATTTTTTGTTGAGCTACTAGTCTACTATCTGTGATAAGCATGTGATATATTCACCCTCAGTATTGATTTTAATTGCGTGCATTGCACGTGTTTTATATATACTTGCAGTATACTAGCTCTTTTAATGAAGTTTTATATATTTTTAAATTGGGTTGATGGTGTATATATATTTTTCTTGTTGATCTTTAGATATTACTCCTTCCTTCCTGCATGTTTTTAGCCATGATAATTAACGCATTTATAGTCCATCCATGTTAATATTTTATTTCTGAAAAGTACATTTTTCACTTTTTACAATACAGTATTTATTTATTTATTTTAAGATAACACGTTGAGAATTCATTTTTTCATTCCAAGTACCAGTTTAATTTTTTTATGAACCAAATCATCCAATCCAGGATGGAAGGTTACACATTAAAAAAAGGATTGATTAAATGTCATTTTCTCCATAGTCGGTATAAATATTTCAACTTCAGTATAGATAGTGTTTCATTTAATAATGCAGGAAGACGTTCAATTCATGAATTTCACCATTCACCAAGCCTCGATTCGTTTCCGCTGTTCATAATCAGCTTCAAATCATTTATGCAGCCGCATTTTTGCAGCAGTTTAGATAAAAGGTATATGCAATCGACGCCAGGAGAAAGATAAGTTTTATGAGACTGCACTCTCACATAATCCCACCTTGTGATTGTGGCGTTGCATTATGCCTTCAGGGTGCTGTGTATAATCCTGCTTTTGGTGTGTCGATCAGATACTGCTCTAAACAATCAACATATTAATATATCCTGCATCAAGATATTTTTATCTATCTCAAGAATATTTCGTTCCAAAACATTCTTGGTCCATAGCAGCCTTCTATATATGGTCACATGTCGGGGGAGACTTATCTTGAAATAGCCTACTGAGGCTTCGACTTCCCAAAATAACAGAATGATTAGCAAAGTTATAGCCTTATGGTTTTCTGTAGGCTTGCCAGATATGTTAAAATTAAACAAAAAAAAATCTTTTGTATATATAGGTTGCATTGCGGTACAATTTGTTGGAGGCTTGCTATGTTTAGCCCCACGTTTGTTGTCTCGTGCAGATACTTCTCTAAACACAGCTGAACCTCTTCATATATCATACCTCAAAATAAGGTCATCTCAGAAATATTTTCATGTCAATTAATCGCAACATTAAAAGGGTGATGGAAAACGATGACGGCTTACTGGCGGCTTAACGATGACGAAATCATGACCCCACAGACAAATATACAGACCGCATTTTTCTAAACATAATAAGAACCAAAGGTGATTCCTGTAACGATTTGTATCCGAGCCACGTTTTTACTGTTGATGTCCATGTGGTTATATTGAATTGACCGTTTCAGAGCAACGTTGGAAAATGATTAACTAGGCGACCGCCAGATAGTTAAAAACGGACCAAACGAGGGAGTATGTATTGTATGCACGTTCGTATTCAGAACAAATACCTGTGAGGCCCGACGCCGACCAAGCGCGTCATTCCCCACCATGTTTACAAGACTAATAACCGATTTTTGAACAAATTAACCAATCAAATGACGGAACTAGCATTTCCGGTTTTATCTTTTTGTCCTATTGTGCAATCATCCCACTGAGTATCATGGGCGACTAGCATATTAGGTTAGCATAATCTTGCCATTGCTTTAGACTCTGGCAAATGTTGATTTCCGGATAATGAGCGCGAAGTTCTCCGCCACAAGCCCTTTAAAGTAGTACGTTTGTATAAAACCATATGGACTTGGACAATAACAGTAAAAATATCTGCAAACTAGAGTTTTGTTAATAGTGAGTATTTCTCCGGTAAATCAAGTTTTGGTTATCGTTTTGTTTTTCTTCAAAATATCAAGTGATACGTGTGTGAAATGGTTTCATTTGCTACGGTGTGGGACATGGGATAATTAGAACATTATCACTCGCTTTTATAAAGTATGTCCGATAAAATCGTAGAAACTCCAAATAATTACGAATTATATTTCACTGACTACCACATATGTAGGTTCAAGTAAGCACTAGGAAATATTGCAGATCTCAGGACGTAATTTTCTGAAAATACAAAATACATGTAGTCCGGCTAATACACATATTTATCTTGATATCGACATTGTTTATGAATATTACTTTCACCTACATATATACACGTATGCTACTGTCGCAATATGAATCTGGCCTAGAAGATGAAATCTTGTATTGTGATAATTCAAAAATGTGATGGAATTCAAACCAAAAAACATTTGTGAAGATTGTCCAGGTATATCCAGCGATTATATCGATTATGTCCCACCTGCAGAGTATGTTATTTCTTTTGTGAGTATACAGAAGCTAACAAAGTATGAATATTTATGTTTAACGATATGCCAAAAGGCGTATTGTCGAACAACCACTGAATTAAACCAACATTTTGATGCGCAGATATTGGCCATATTGGACATCCGCCATATTGACAGAAGTACTCTTCCCTAAGCAAAACAAGTACTGATAAACCTCAATTCGCAAGAAGTTCTAGCAAATCTCCAGAGTAAATTCGTCATAGTCCCGGCAGACAAAGCTCCGAATAATATAATATTCATATGTAAATATTACTATTACCAGGTGCTGGTTAAAGAATTGAGTGTAGACATATCTTCATCAAATACGTCTACTTAATCCCAAACTGCATTTACTCTGGAAGATTTATTTAACAATCACAAAAAGTTTCTCAGGGAAAGAGGTATTTGTCTTCCAACCAATCATAACGACATACCAAAACTATACTGGACTCCCAAAATGCATAAATCACCATACAAAAGCTAGATTCATAGCTAGTTTTAGAAGCTACAATCCCTTATCAGGACCTTATTGACCGTATAAGTTCATTAATAGTATCTGGGTTCAAGAAAACTGATCGTAGATATGTTAATGTCGGAGGCCATAAACCATTCTTTAGCTCGACTACATACAAGAGATATCATTCATGGGATGTTTCTTTGTTTATACAGTTGCTTGAATTTCTCATTAAAAATATTTATGTGAAATTTGGCAACACAATATATCAGCAGCATATAGGTATTCCAATGGGTGCTAATTGTGCACCTCTGTTGGCTGACCTGTATCTGTTCTCGTATGAATATGACTATATGCAGGCGCTTTCAAAAACCGATCCATTCAAAGTCCGTTCCTTCTCATTCACCAAACGCTATATAGACGATCTTCTCGCTGTGGATAATCGCTATATAAATGACGCAGTGAAGGATATATATCCACCTTCACTGGATTTGAAGGAAACTACAGATAGCCCTACAGGCACATCTTATTTAGATCTCTATCTCTATAAAAATGAAGCGGGCATTCTCTCTCGTCGACTTTATGACAAAAGAGATGATTACAATTTCGACATCGTAAACTATCCCTTTCTGGACAGTAATATTCCAGTGGGACCTGCATATGGCGTATACATATCTCGCTTAGTAGCATTTGCTAGATCCTGTGTTAAATGTGACGATTTTAATCAACGTCACAAAACATTGTTGCAGAAACTTATAAAACAGGGCTATTCCACCAAGCGCCTCCACTCAAAGTTTCTCAAATTTGGCGATACATATCGCATGCTGATAGCAAAATACGAACGTAGCGTGCAAGATCTATGGCGCTACGTTTCGTAACTTGTGTCTAATTCCGCTTAACCCGGGGCTAGGGGCCGTATGAACCATGTACTTCTAGATCCTCATGGTGCTCATATGAACAGGCACAATCAAAGCGTGACTGAGATACATCGTTCTTTAGATGACGACTTTACAACGAATATTATGGATTAAGAATACTGATGAGCGATACGGATTTGATGTTTTTGGAACATCATGATGTCTTGCCGGCATCATTGAAAACTGTTGACCGCTTCTCGCTTGCAGGAAACAAGCCTATGTTTATGTATACTATGATTGTCTTTTTGAATTTGGTGCTAACACTGTTATATGGAATATGGAATAGGTCTTTGGATTATGGACGCGGATATTCTCTAATGGACGACGGCTGGATTATGAATGACGGACTAGACGCTTGTAATTCACGTGAGGAAATTGAATTTCAGTGTAATTTACCTTATTTTGTTGAAGAATCTTACCTCACACACTCAATATCTGTCGTAGAAAGTAACAGAAAGACATAATTTATAGGGATAAGGTAGAATTTATGCCACTTAAGGACACTGGGCCCTCCTGCAGAAAACTTTTACTTTTAGAATTTGCCTTTATACAGCTAAAGCAATGCCTTACAGCTTTGGTAATGTATATATTTTTGGAAAGCGCATTTCCTGAGGATTCCAAATAAGTAAATTTGTTCACTGTAAATCTGTAGGTTGTGAAGACAAAATTAAAAAAAAAATAATAAAAAAATGAGCCTTCTCTTTTACATGTCTATTTTCGAAAAAGTATTCAACTTATAGTAACTCACATCATCATTTCCTGTAGAAGACAACTCCAACAGGAAATCTGTGTCTCAGTTTTGTCAATTTTGGTCTAGTACTTATTTTATTGACATTTAATTGAACTCCAATGTTCAGAACTGTGAGTTGCTCGATTTTGTAAAGAAATATGTCAATCAAATGAGAACTAGTCCAAAATTGATAAAAATGAGACACGTGGGTATTTCATGTTTGAGTTGTTTACTATAGGATTTAATGAATTAAGTTATGATAAGCTGAATACTTTTTTAAAAAGAAAGATTTATTTAAACCCGAATACCTTCACAACTTTCTGGTTTACAGTGAACAAATTTATATATTTGCAATACTAAAGAAATGTGCTTGCAAGAAATATATACATTACCATAGCTATAAGGCATACTTTTATCTGTTCTAGTTCCAGAGGGTGTGTAAATATGTGTGTAGGAGGGCTCAGTACCCTTAAGGTGACTCCCCACTGTAGACTGAAATTCGTGTCATTTTCTTCATATTTCATTTAAAGGTTTTCAATTTAAAATTTTGAGGATCCCACGCGATTTTTGAATATTTTTAACCGTCAATGATTAGATCAGGCTTGCTAATTTTCATTTCCCCTACTGTTTAAAAACAATTATTACCATAAATATTTTACAAAAATTGCCATTTGAATGCGTAATATAAGTGTCATTTTCTCCATAATCCTTATAAACATTCCAAATTCAGTTAAGAAAATTGTCGGCCATACTCATCTGAACAGCCAGAAACGGTTCGATCAAGCCATGATCAGGCGATGTAGAATCGGTCATACACGATTAACTCACGAACATTTACTAAAAAAAAAGAGCCAGTCCTAAGGTGTATTCCATGACACAAAGATCTCACAGTGAAACCTATTCTTGTCGACTGTATAGATTTTAAGTTTGTAAGAGATTCTTTCATCGAGCAATTAATTTGGAAGATCTTTTTAGCTGGGTGAAAGAAGACTGTGTCTTAGGTTATTTGAGAGAAATCGGTTGTTGCATAAGTGTGTGTGTATGTTTTAATGTATTGGGTTACTAAATTATTAACTTGAATACTTAGAATTTTGTGTGATTGCTGCTATGTAACTGAAATATTGCTGAACGCGACGTTAAACCTTAATTCCCTCTCTCTTTCTCTCTCTCTTCAGTATAGATTCAGTATAACGTTTCATTTCATAATACATGAAGACGCTCAATTCATGAATTTCACAATTCAACAAGCCTCGATTCGTTTCCGCTTTTTACAATCGGCTCCAAATCATTTCTGCAACCATTTAGATGAAAGACCTTTGCAATTCGCCTGTTCATTTCAGACAGAGCTGGGGGTCGTCCCACAATCGCTCCGTGTGTTTGTGACGTTGCAAAATGACGTAAATAAATCATGACGCTCAGGGGGCACTGCGGTATAATCTCTTTGTGGCTTGCTGTGTATAGTCCTACGTTTGGTGTCTCCCTCAGATACTAATTTGAAATCCACCAGGTTCCACACAAGTACAAATCGTATAACTATCGCTAACGCTTTATTTTTGTATTTTTTGCCTCCTATCTCCTACAAAGCTGATGCCAAAAGCAGGACCTCATTCCCATACGTATGACCTCAACAACTTGTCTCCACTAAACTTGATATTTTTTTTTGAATTCATTAATTCCGATTTTTTCTCAACTTTTATGTTGAATATATATCACTACAATCTAAAAATGGCATTTTCAATTTCGGAAGAAAGTTTTGGGGGGAATTTCACTGGGTGACCCCTGCATCATTGGAATTCTCCCTATCTATTAATACGAAACTGTGTTCAGCATCCCCAAGGCGCATTGAAATGTCTCCGCAAATTGTCACTATGGATACAACCGAGTCATACGAAGACATATTTACAATGTTCTATCTTTTAACTTTCATCGTAAACCTGGGGGCAATCACCCATATAATCCCACAGAGGCTCAGTAGGTGCAATGACGATTATGG
Organism: Hanleya hanleyi; assembly: GCA_036873755.1. Taxonomy (NCBI): domain Eukaryota; kingdom Metazoa; phylum Mollusca; class Polyplacophora; order Lepidopleurida; family Hanleyidae; genus Hanleya; species Hanleya hanleyi. The sequence continues at coordinate 91,296 of JAVTVY010039513.1, read as the reverse complement.
GAAAAATAATGGGGATTCTAGCAAATAGTACTAAGTGGGATATGAAAATACGCCATATTTAGGGCTCGTTGAAATTTCAAATTCCAGAAATGGACAGTTAATTTGCCAGCTAGGATTCTATTGAACACTAGGATTGTTTTATATGGTTTATAAGTACAAAAGTCTGGTCCGTAATTCACTATTCAGCCGTCGTCCATTAAACAATCTACGCGTCCATTATCCAAAGACCTATTTCGTACAACAGCATTAGCACCAAATTAAAACATAAACAATCATACTGTACATACATATGGGCTAACTTCCTGCAAGAGAGAAGCGGTCAACAGTTTTCATTCATGCCGGTGTGGAGGCTAGGAATGTCCGGTGGCTAAGAGTTCCCGGCCCCTATCTTCCAACCCAGACAGGACACCATTTTCCACATTGAGGGCAAGTGTCCCTCAATGATTGTAATAGAAAAGGATATGAAAAGGAACACTAATCAGCAGGACATTTTTATATACCACACCGACATCATTGAAAACTATGGCAGGGCAAGTGTTGCAATATTCAATAACACATTGTTTCATTCGATCCAACATATATTCATTCAATTCTGATTAAATTTATATTCAATAATTACGAATATATGCAAAAAATTTATACGTGTCCTGATGGAATCTATATTTATATGCAATAACTTAAAATTTGTGCATTCGAAATCGTTTTTGTTCAGTTACATTTCTTTTATTAGATTCCATAATTTTTGTTATGCGCCGTTTTTTATTTGTATTCGAAGCGGATGTAAAATATGTGTGCAATAATTGCATTGTGGATAATATTTAACCCCACCTATTTGGATGTGTAACGAGGGTTTTCATTGCCTATTGAGAAATCGACGGCGAAAATGCCGGTATCTTTGAGATACGTGTCAGTTTGCCTTCATCCACACGGGCAAATCACAAAATTCCCCCACAAGATGGCAAATTGAGCAAACAGACCCTTCTGTCACAATACTCTGGAGCCATCGGTCTCAAATGTTCGCGGTCCAATGAGAGAGAGAGAGAGAGAGAGAGAGAGAGAGACTGGTTTGCAGTGCCAGTTAGCAAGGGCTACTTTGATATCCCACTGTTGGATCATGATCCAGTGTTTGTTGTTGTCTGCGACTCCATTGGTACTTTTATTTATGGCGACATTTACTAATTACTTATATAGATATAGACACTCAAATCGCTAAAAATAAAACTTAAAGTACCAAACATGGAGTCGCACTCGCAGTCGCAACTAGCCACAGGCAGTTGCTCTCTCTCGCAATGGCCTCAGCGAATTGTGATTGGAGGATCTCTTTGATCAGTTTCTCTACATTCAAGGCGTTTGTTTGTGATTTGACACTAAAAATGAAGACACCAAAAGACTACCTCGACAGCCGAAGACGAGGTTTATTCTTGTGAATGGAGACAAACACGCTGTCAAAGATGCAGCCATTTTGGCCGTCGATTTCTCAGTAGCCAATAAAAAGCCTCGTTACTTATCCAAATAGGCGCGGGTACGTATTACCCACAATGCAATTATTGCACATATATTTTACATCTGCTTCGAATACAAATAAAAAAACATCGCTTGAAAAAACATCGAATCAAATAAAAAAAAATAAAAAAAAAAAGATTTCCAATATACAAATTTTAAGTTATTGCATATAAATAAAGATTCTAACAGGACATTTGTAATTTTGTAATTATTGAATAATTAATTAGGATTGAATGAATATACATGTTGGATATTTATTACTGAATATTGCAACACTTGGCCTGCCATAGAAAACCGTTGATCGCTTCTCTCTTGCAGGATACATGCATATATTTATGTATACTATAATTGTTTTTTTTTATTTCATGTTAATGCTGTTATATGAATAAGATCCTTGGATTATGAAGGCGAAAATTGTTTGATGAACGACGACTGGATATTGAATGACAAACTAGAGGCTTCTCTAGTATAGTAAACTGCTCACGGTTACAAGATTCTCTTGGCCGACCATGGCTGGAACAGCTTCTGCATACGGATCATGGACATTGTCTATCCATCTACAATGGATTCCCTTTCGCATTCGCTACAAAAACCCTGGAACCTGGCTCCGTGCTCCAGGTTTGCATGAATGCTCCTCCTAGTTTTCATATGAACCTGCACAATCAAAGCACGACTGAGACACATCGTTCTCTTTTTAGAGACTTTACGAATACATACTCCGCGATAAGGATTTCATATTTTAGAAACATCATGATGTCTTACGGGCATCATTTAGAACTTTTGACCGCTTCTCTCTGTTTTTATGTATAGAATGATTGTTGTTTTTTTTCTTAATTTGCTGATAATGCTTATACGCAATATGTCTTGGACGCTGAGATTGTTTAATGGATGACGACTGAATATTGATGACAGACCGTCACAATAGACAGACCTTCACTATTACCCAACTATAAGTGGGTTTATCGTTTGCTGATTTATAGCATGCACCGCATGCCGATGACCAACAATCTGTGTCATCCGTTAAAAAGCGGTACCACCACCCTCACTAAGGTATGACAAGATGTAACGTATTTTCAATTATATCCTCAAATGAATGCAATCGAAACACCACAAGATCGACGCAACGCTGTACCAAACTATTTTAATTTCAGAGAACCGCAGTGTATTTCATACCAATATTTTAAAGCTAATAAAATACTCGACTATCCCAATGCAGTAATTACGATAAATGAGACGATTACAATTACGATATTGTCAACTACCCCTTCCTGGATAGTACCTTCCCGGAATGGCCTGTACAGGGCGTATCCATATCTCTCATATTAGTTTAGAGTTTAATTTATATTTGGAACAAATAAGAAATCCTTCACTCCAGCAAGAAATTGTGTCTTTTCACTGTCTATTTTGTCTGTCTGGTCGGTTTTTATAAAAAAAAGGAACAAAATTTCAATATGAAACCGAAACTGCCACAAAAAAGTAACACAGATTTAAAATTGAAAGAGTAACAAAGAACTAAACTTTATAACAGGATATATCTCCCTTCGCTGAAATATACTAAGAAGTGTTCTGAACCAGCTTTTCCCCCTCAACCGAAAGATATCGACACTTAAATAAGCCTATCACACGATTATAAGCATGTTGAACTATGCCTTTATTTGTCATTTGGCTGTGTGAATCTTACAATATGGATATCTTACGTCCAAATATCTTGCGTAAACGTTGCATATTCAACTAATGGAAAACCCGCTTGAGATTATTAAAACTCGTGAAAATAAACAATCACGAAGTGCTTAAACATTAACATATATCAACACGGTTCGAGCATTGTTACTGTATTCGGTAAGGAAACATTCTAAAAGAACATTTTGTTATTCAGTTTGGTAACATTAGTGAAATTCGTGCTTCACTGGACTGCTCACTCACTCGTATTTGATGAAGTATTAAGAATCCTTTAATTCTTTGAGTTTGTTTCTAAAATGGTATGCTATCGATTGCTGACATGTGTCTATTTGCTTTTAGCCAATACAACGGCTGGTGAAGTTTGTAGAGTGGAGGGTATAGTGATCGGCTGTTTATTCAACACAAACAACGGAGAGTTCGAAAACTGCAAGTAAGTACGGATTCGTGGAGCTTCAGTTTTTCCTACACAGGCACATTTATCCAATATATCTTGTGCGTGTAAATGAAAAACGGGGTTTCCTTCCCACATTTCCCTGCATATTTCGTTAAAGCCAAATATGTCTATCTGTTTTCTCAAACCGTTCCACCGTTTTCAAAAGTTGATCACCGAGATTCGCGACATCTGCACAGATTTCTGTGCATTTACGTTTCAGAGTGCACTAAACAGTAAACCGCATATACCCAACAGAATGGCCATGGGATACTTTCTTACATCAACACAATCGTGTCATTAAAGCCCCGAAATATTCATTATTTAATGAAATAGTCCGGTAAATGTCACTTTTATTTGAGTACATTTACAAGTACATGAGTACGTAGTATATTTAGAGGCCAACATGCATAACATATAAAATTGACTCAAATGTAACAAATTAAATTTGAATTTAGTCAAAACAAAAAGCATCTTGTTCGATGCAAAACCGAATCAAATGGCAAATCGATTGATGCAAGTGTGAGTGGTAATGTGTCGAATGTGTAACTGAATCCAAATATCTTGGTTCATGGTTCGACCAGCAATTGAAATTTAATGTAATCATGGAGAAGGTATCTTAAAAGATATCTTCGGGCATTATGGTGAAGCTCCACAAAAAAGCTGACAGTGTAATTATTGTGATTCCTATGGATAGACCCACAACTGAAGTCAGTCGGAGACGATTGGAGACCTGAAAAACAAGCATTATTATGTAATGCTCCCTGAAAGGGTGTTTTGTTATAATTACATAATATGTCATTCTTCCTACAAGAGTATTTTGTTACTTAATATGTAATAATTCTTAAAATACCGTTCTGTGACTTAATATGTAATGTTCACTAAAAGGGTGTTTTGTTATTTAATATGTCATAAACCCTAAAGACCTTTCTGTTAATTAATGTGTAAAAGGTTGTTTTGCTACTTAATGTTTCAAGGCCATTTTGCTTCCCTTATATGTAAAATGACGTTTTGTTATTTGATATGTAATTCAGCGCAGGAGCCCCCACATCAATGTAGATCAATAGCCTCGCATAAACAAAGAAACATGTGCATGCCCTATGTCTTGCATCATAGCTAAATGCGTCAGGAAAATTTGTATACGACCACACCTGAAGTCTCCCACAAAGTCGGTTACATCCTACTGGTTGGGGATTTTATTAGTTTAAAAATATCTACCAATTAGAGCACGGAATTTTTAAGGTACCAATCAAAGCACGGTTCTTTCATAACACCTGAACAAACAAGCCTATTATTAATCCTAATGAACAGGGAGTCATCACTCTTACACTATTAGCTGTGTTTTATAGCCATCTGTTATGATACGCCCATGCCTTTTGCGTGGAAATACCGACAGGAACAAGGTCATATCCTAAAATAGCACCACGACCTATATAAGAGCCGCTATTAGACTATTTCATAAACAGGAAGCCTATTAATATCAATGAATAGAAAAATAAGTCCTTGGAATAAAAGAGCCTATATAAGTGACGGTTGATATTTCTCAACTCATCTCACCATGTTGAAAATTCTACAATTATATGACACTAGATTTGATCAACAGATAGATATTATGTTTTGTTGGGTGCCTAGTCACATTGACATCAAAGGCAATACTGAAGCTGATAGATTGGCCAAGGCAGCTCTAGATGAAGAAGTTGATCCTTTTGGAATCCCATACAGCGATTTCAGACCATCTATCTGCGCTTATGTAAGAAAGCTGTTTCAATCTTTATGGGCTACTGTGGATAATAACAAACTTCACGAGTTCAAAAAAACTGTTGGTTATACTCAGCTGAACAGTCAGAAACGTTTCGATCAGGCCACGATTAGACGATATAGGATCGGTCATACTCGATTAACCCACGAATATTTACTAAAACAAGAGCCGGTCCCAAGGTGTATTCTATGTCATGAAGATCTCACGGTGAAACATATTCTCATAGACTGCATAGATTTTAAGAGATACTTTTTATCGAGCAATTACGCTGGAAGATCTTTCAAGCCGAGTAAATGAGGATTGTATTTTAGATTATTTGAGAGAGACTGGTTTGTTGTATAAAATTTAATGTTTGTACCTGTTTAACGCATTAGTTTACTGAGTTGTTGAATTGAATACTTAGAATTTTGTTTGATCGTCGCTATATAGCTGAAATATTGCTGAATGCGACGTTAAACCTTAATTCTCTCTCTCTCTCTCTCCGGTTGGTGTTTCTTGTAGAATATAGATGAACTTCAGGAATACGCCATTTACAATGCGTAGAAAGAAATGGATAAGATATTGATAACCATGGTGTATTAACAGCGGCTCTCAATAGGTTGTGATGCTATTTTAGGATACCTAGTTCCTCTCGGTATTTCTACGCGAAAGGCGTGGGCGTATCATAACACAGTCAATAGTGTAAGAGTGATGACTCGCTGTTCATTAAGATTAATAATGGGCTTGCAAATTCGGATGAAAGAACGGTGCTCTGATTGATACCTTCAATTGAAAGTGATCGTGCTCTAATTGGTGAATATTTTTAGAAAATTCCCAACCTGTAGGATATGATCTACTTTGTGGGAAACTTCAGGTGATTTCCCTGACGCTTTTATCTATGATGCGAGACATAGAGCACGCGCATGACTTACTGCTCTTTGTTTATGCGGGAGCTATTGATGTACATTGAATTGGAGACTCCTGCACTGCATTACATATTAAATAACACATGGATCTGAATAAATCAACAAAACGCTATTTTGAAAAGAAACAGAGCAAGACAGCACCTACTGCCAAACATTTACGTTTTCATATCCGAAGTTTCATGAGTTTTCAGAAATCTGGTTATTTGTTCTGGCAAATTAATATTTCTGTAGAAAAATCGCGATTTTTCGAATATTTTTACGCGAAAACCATGGAGACTGCCATGTTAATTTCGATGTTATCGCGAGAACTCGAGAATCCCACGAGAGTTGTTGTTGTTTGAATAAATTAGCATCGGGTTGAACCGATCGCACATGGCAATGGTATTGTGGGCGAGAGTTACGATGTAGACACGTCGTACGAGAAATATGCCTTCGCCGATAATTTTGAGAGCCTCATCGCGTACCATTAGGATACCTCGTTCAGATTCATAGAAATTAGCTATACTTCTCAAAAAAAGGAAAAAATTCTCTTGACATCTAGCTACCAGGACACTTTACCTGAGGAAGCGTCTCCATTTTTTTCCTTCAATCGGGTATTTTCGTTGGTTTTCTCGAAGAAATCCCGATCATATCGGGAATTCTTCGAGAGAATGTCGAGAGAAAAACATGAAAAAACGTTTTCGAAATTCTCGATCGATTGTCTCAATATCGTTTTGTATTCGTCTTTCTTGACCCCTCGAGAATCAGTGGTTTTATACTGATCGAGAGAAAGCTTCGCGAGAATATCGCAAAACCACCGAGAGGCGAATAAATACAATCACGTCTTTCACAGATCAACAGCTGTTACATCGCTATGAGTGAGGGTGCTACATAAAGTATATGCCCAGGTAAAATATTAGGGTCATATTCCCTAAGACTAGGGAACCAGGTTTCTGGGTTATATCAGTAGAAGATATTTTTCGCAGAGTTTCGTAGCCAGTGACGGTGAAATACGCAACAATTGAGCGGTATTCCGATTTCACCAAAGAGTCACACTTCCCATTAAATTGTGGTGCCATCACAATGCAAACAGGCATGGTGATTCCCCAGTTCATTATCCGTGACCAACATATGTGAATTTAAAAAATGATGCAACAATAGAAGTAGTGAGTAACCAACTTCCGCAAACACACTGGAGTTAAGGATGTCCGCTGGTGGGTTTTGGCTTTGGCAGCCATTTTGCCTGTTTTTTCTATTGGGTTATCTCCCTTTCCTAGGTTAAGAGAGAGGGATTTTCTTTAAAAGCCTTCTAGCCGAGAATTGTGCACAGCACCATCCATCCAATTTGATAAATTTTGATAGATATTGTGATTATCTGCAAACAGTTAGAATGTAAGAAAAAGTTAAATACTATTTATATGAATTTTTCATGAATATACTTGAAAACTAGGGCTATTCCCGATGATTTCTGGGTTATCAAATTGAGCATGGGTCAGTCCACTTAACGTTGCCTACCGCACCATGCTATGTTTCTTTGTTTTTTTTATTCAATAAGTTAATTACTTTGATTTACCACCAGCGGACATCCTTAAAACTCATCAACTACAGTCAACTGGAGATTCATGTCTAGGCGTCAGATCTGACATTCAGTATTCAGCCGTCGTCCACAATATAATTTTGCGTCAAATATCGAAACACCTTTTCCGTACGACAGCACCAATTCCAAATATGCAGAAACTTAACTTGCCTTAACTCCTATCTTATCGATGGATGTAGAGAAAGTACCTATCCTATATTCGTCAACAAGAATAACCAAGCTGTGTTTTATTCACATTGCACACATTGCAGCAACGTAGAGGAATATCTTCAATGCATGGGGAGGAAAGTTAAAGATTGCGACTGGACAATGAAGTTAATCGTCCAGCAGATCATTGTCACTTCAGTTGCAACTTACAACAAAGCCCCTTGGAACTGCACAATAGGAATCACACCAGGGACGGGTATGTAACTTGCGTTGCACTCTTCAAGTATATTTCATCTCATGTATCCAGGTTACCCTTCAACAGTGACTGGTACATTGTCTAAAATGCAAGGATTGAACAGATCATTAGCAGTTAGGGCGTATTAAACTGTTCTGGATGTTGTGGTTATTTGAGGTGAAGTATACTGTATACTATATATACTTCTGCTTTGTGAATCTGCCGACTAATTGTTTTCGGAAGAAAGTGTAGCGTCAACGATCCATACAAGATAGCGTATGTTTTCAGTCGTCAATGTGTGCATGAGTCTGTCCGCAAGTTTTGCCTTGTGCGACTAAGTTGGTAATTTTCATGTACATGTATAAAGAGAGAACCGTTTACAAACATCTGCACTACCTGTCTTGAACCTAACTGGTCTGGAGGGGGATTGGCGGTCGGAGAAGTTTTAAGACCTGAAACGTCTTGACGTTGTAACTTATCATATTTGGGTTATTATAAGTGTATTTGCGAAATCCACAGAGCAGATGTTCATGGATAAATTCAAAATGGCGGTCATGGATGGATGGATTTACTTGGACACTCCATCGTGGAACGCTGGGCACTGGTCATGCAGAACACGTTGAGCAGCCCATTCCTCCACACCTTCCCACATATGGTCCGTTGTACTAGTGTTGCATAGGCGCTGGGTTCTATATGCTGATCGACAATTTACCTGATGTGATATTTTAACAGTGGAGCACAACCTGAACACCAAGTAGTAACCGCGATATATCTTGTAAGCCGTCCAGTCGCAGAACTGACCCTGGCACAGAACGTTCTAATGAAAGTAGATCATACAAACTTAACACGGTCACCAGACATCTGGGTTCTGCGTTAGTTCAGCAACTTGGTGCAAACTTAACACGGTCACCAGACACCTGGGTTCAGCGTTAGTTCAGCAACTTGGTGAACCTGTTGTGTAGGAGATATATTGCTAATCTATCCTAGTGTTCAGGTTGTAGTGGACCACTATATATTTTCAGTATTCATGTCTACTTCTGGAACGACTACAGAGACCGGTGAAAGAGATCCCACAGGGAATGGTATGTGAATTTCTTTTCTTTGGCCGGATAATTATGACTCCAAAAATGTAACAAGATACTGTTATTGTATCGTCCAAAACTCATGCTTGGACATATCAAGGGCAATTTTAACGAATTATCTGGTTTCCTTTGATATCATTTTGGGAAGTTCGTTTTCCCCAAAAAATTTCAAGTAATATGAACAGTATAACAACGGGCCACACCATGAACACCATCTAACAACCACCAATTGGCTGAAATAAGCATGGCACATAATGTTGTGATGTGAGCGATGATTGTTAGGTTTGTTACATGATCAGGCAGTAACTTAAATGAAAGTTCTGCGAAGTCTTACAAAGTAGGCCAGAAAATTTCAACACATCACTAGACATGTGACTTTTGTTTTCGCTTAGTGAATTAGCGGTAAACTTTGACATATATCTTATAATCTAGCCTGATATTCAGGTTCTAGTGGACCACTATAAGCACGTCCAATTATTAATCCATTCAAGACAAGAGGGACGGCAAAATGGACTAAAAGATACCTTTCTCCGGAAAACACGGACAATGGCAATTTTTGTTTAGAATCGAAACCTATTGGGCGCAATATGTACATTGATAGTTTGGCAATGTGCTGCGTCACCAGGTCGAGTCACTCTTGATGCAACTGAATTACAAGCGTCTGGTCCGTCATTCATAATTCAGCCGTCGTCCATTAGAGAATATCCGCGTCCATAATCCAAAGACCTATTCCATTTTCCATATAACAGTATTAGCAGCAAATTCAAAAAGACAATCATAGTATACATAAACATAGGCTTGTTTCCTGCAAGAGAAATCCTCCACCGCAACAATTGTTCCAGGAACAATTATTTTTGAACTAAAAACAGCCTCTGTCACGACGATGAATAATAAACGCCGTAACGTCGTTAGAGAAATAGATATCTTGTGAAAGGGCAAAAATGCGATCAACCTCACTTTGTGATGATGAGCAACAGTATGTGGAACGTCAATCAGAATTTTGTTCTAAGGCGTACTTGGCTTGAAATATATGGTACAGTCCAGTATTTCCACGGTTCCGACAAAGTGGTCCCTCTTCATAATAAGGAAGGCCGCTCGTTTCTGTCACCATTTTTTTTGTGCTAACCGATGTCTATAGTTCCATCCTGTTGAACTTTGCCATACATCCAAAACTGGCATATGCAGTCTTGAAATTGTTCGCTTTGGCGATACAAGCATCAAAATCAGCATGAACGTGGCAGATCAATGTTCGAATGTGGGCGACCTTTAACGCCTCATGTGACGACCGTTTCTGGTGTTCATCAATTTTCCCTCCTTTCCAACTGCTGGAGCCCTTCTCCCGTGAATATCTCAATTAATATACTGTGGTATGTTTAGAGGGACACAATGCCCTTCTGTCGGAAAATAACCACCATGAAACGAAACATTAAAATGGTGGCGCAAAACGATGCCGGCGTACTGAAAAGAAGTCATATGTTCCCACAGACAAATCTACTGACTGCATATTTCTAAGAACATCACTTGTATCCCAGTCATGATTTTATTGTAACTGTTTATGTGGACATCTTCACCTGCTTGAGTGGTATTAGATTTTTTACCCCATCTGCCTGATTACATAACCTATGACAGCAAAATGACTGGAACGAATGAACTTCATCTCGAATAATTATTCTCCAATTCACCGAGAAGCTTTTGCAGGGTACTTATACAAAAATTAAGAAAAAAACAACAGGTCCAAATAACAGTGGATGCAATTAAATTTTCTGACATCACTGTGACGCCATTAAAGAGCGCTACGAAAATTTCTTTACATTTTCTGGTAGAACATCATATATATATATATATAGAAAATAAGGACACTACACGTGGGTAGATATAAGTAAAAAACTGGATATTATATTGTCATAACCGGTTTCGCTCTTTTAGAGCTTTTCAAATGACGAAGTTAACATGCTATTGGATACAATTTATACAGTGCAGCATGTCTACAATTATTGTTGCATGGTTACATAAAGTCATAATAACAGAACAAGTATAGTCACATACAACACAATGATTACAGAGAGACGTGGGAAGTTAAAGCTCTCTAGCTCCAGCGATAATGAAAGTATTCAGGGCAGCAGAGCGACGGTTGTTGCGGAAACCGGGTGGACATTTATAATCAACAGAAATGACCGTCAACTGAGAGGATGGAGGTGGTTCACCTTGCAATATTGACCTGCTTACACATAAATACGTTTCTGCCAATTTTGATTCTGCCATCATAAAAGCGAACTAATTTACCATAGTCTACACGACTAATACGAACTGCTGGCCAAACGCGTCTACGCGCAACTAAATCGTCACGCGTCGCGTGCCAGGAAGAGAATGTTTGGCAGACCAAAATCCGCACATTCTTGTGGCGGGAAGATGAGGACTCCTTTATGGCGATCAAATTTTGCAAATAATGTAGCTCGATCCCGTGTTTTTTCCCTCTCTCTCTCGCCCTCAACATTTTAAAATGGCTGGTGAACGGGATAATCTGGTACATGTATACCAAGATTTTCATTTCATACGTTTCTCTGGATGGTGGGCCGAATTTGACACATCTTCGTACATTTTATGAAGTTTTCAGAAAAGTTGAGAGAGAATTAAAAACTGCTCTTTTCGCCCCCTTTTGACTTCCGTAGCTGGTTTGCCTGCTGAAATAATAGCACTAGTATGCTCATTCAGAAAATATATACTTGTGTAATTTTTTCATGAAGATTTTACAACTATTCAACCACACAAATTGAAATGTGGAATGCACCTATTACTTTCGGATTGTTGCAATGCCTCAAATGTTCACGCGTTGTAGAAAATGAAAAAGCGATGAAAATTGAAATGAATTTTGTACCGGTGGAGTTCATTCCCTCTATTTTCGTCTAAAATTATATGCAATAAAATCCAATCTGCATAAGTTGATCCCTAATTTCTCGCAAATGGTTTACCTGGATATTTTTGGGGACACGGATGAGTTCTCGAGTCGTTGCGTCTATTACACCATCTCGTACATTTCATCCCCTCCCGCAGTTGTTTAAAATTAGCACGTTGGTATCTGAAACCTGTGGTATTTGCCTTGATACCCGATGTCGATGTCAAAGGTAGTCTGGTCAGCTATGAAATTCAAACCAGCCAAAACTCAAACCTAATAGAGAAATGGCGTGATGACCTGTCTGAGCGCATTTTCTGATTGCTTCGGTTTAGTGGAAAACCCTCGAGCTATTTATATCCAGAACTGCTACGGGTAACTAACCATGTCATTATATCGATCCTAACATATGGATCGATACATTGGCTCGCTAGTATGTTAAATCCCGAATGACTTTATTCTCTGTATCTATTATTCTGAATTGACATGAGGTAGATGACATCTAACAATTTTCTTATTCTTCTTTGCAGGTTCTTCATCAGTGACCAGCCTGACGCGTAGCTTTTCTTTCATCATACTGTCCATCTCTTTCATCATACTGTCCATTACATTATAAAGAAAACAAGTATGCCTACATGGGTCTGTAATTTAAGAAACTAATCTATTGATATTCTTTGTGGAGACGTTTTACTAAAACTACAATAATTCTGCACTCTAAAATTGTCAACCGTATCTCTTTTCCGATTGAGCAAAATGACGTCACGTGATGGAAAATTTTACAAGTCATTGAATTTTTCATTTGAGAGTTTACACGCTCTTGCTGGAACTACTTTTCGGCGGGGTTTTCCTGTACGAAATGACCCGACCTGGATGATCAGTCCAGATCGAAATAAAACTAATAGCGTGCTAGAAAGTTCGTAAAATAAACTAAATATATTCACAAACCTATCATATTAACACAAGAGGAATATTCATACTTACACAAATATACACGAGATGCGAATTTATTGTCGTCTGGTACTTCCAGTTTCATGTCTCTCATCACTTCCGAGACTAAACTCCGCATCAAGTACACATCCCATTCTCCCCGAACCACAGCGATCACTTCACTCAACGATGCGAATGTAGAAACGCGCCACATTATTTACAGTGAGTGGTCACAGAATGAGACTAGTATCTGAAGTTATAACCGGAGTTGTAGTGCCACCCAGAAGACAAGGATGAGCAGTATTATCGAGGGTTCTCTTGTTCCCTCTTCGGTGAAAAATCCCCCACCAGAGTACACGGTCTCGAGGTCAACGGATGCACATGAAGTCACTCACCTCGTACCGACATCACCCCGGGGATATTTTCACAAATGCCCATTCAACTTTTAAGATCAGAAATGAAGTCTTCAGTCAATAAATTTTTTTAATTTGTGACCATTTCCATCCAAACATAAGTCTGTAAAATGAAATCTTCTCGCGCCTTGTTGTCATTTATAGTCGGGTTGAACACAAATAGCAATGCCACGAGCGCCCGCTCAATCTTCGGCAAGTTTGAAGTTGACTCTTTTATGAAAGATGGAATCAATCTGGTGTGCGTTATGTAAACGATTTCTTGGATGAAAACTGTTAACGTGTTCAAATATGTTGAGTTTAAATTCTGGAAAACAATGGGAAGTTCTTTACACGATACGGAAACTGAATGGACAGGCATTCATTCCCTGCTATTTGTTTGCACGAGGGACACTCAATTACAATCGTTTCAATACCGAATTACAAGCTGCCTCTTGAGCAGAAATGCCTTTCCTCGCAAAATTAATGTCAAGCCAATAGATACATGTGATGTATGTAATACTGAGCAGAAGACACTCGAACATCTTTTGTACAACTGTTCTGTCGTGAGTTTTTTGTCAAACTGGATAAAAGAGGCCTCGTTAGCTGCCATTGTTCTGTCTGCTAGGTTCATTATATTCGGTGATATTCACAGTAGTGACAAGGCTATGAATGCTTGGCCAAAAACATATCTTTACTAATGCAAAATGGAGAAACAGGTGCCATGTACAAAGGCTTTCAAAAACATTAATTATTATAGACCGGAGGTTTATTTACTATTGTGATTGTAATATGTACAAGGTTTTGAAAAACGCTGGATAAATGGGAGACATTACTAAATGAATTGTCTTTACTTTGACGAGAAATACTGTTCACCTGTTGGTTACAACTTGAAACCTGCATGTTTATACATGATATATGTCTCAGCCTGTGATATTGTGATAAACACATGTGCTATTTCATGTCTGTATTTAAATGTTCTCTATTGCAACGAATAAAAAAAATAAAAAGTTTAAAGTTTGCACTTTTGCCGCAATCCGCGGTATAAAATAGTTCTCAATTTATTTTCTATTTTCATGTTTACTAAGTTTGAACAATTCTTTTACATGAATAATATATTCACCAGGAGTAAATCTTTTCATTTTCTGTGTTCAAAATCTGTATTCGACTTTGTTATTGTGAACAAGCACAGGGATATATATGCAGGGGAAGTATCTTCATCCTCAGGTAATCATCATCGAGCAATTGCAAGGAGGTTCAGCTCATTTTAGAAATTTATGGCGCATGCCATTCATTAAGAATGATTCGTACCCGGACATGTATTGAGTTTATTTGTAAAAAGATAAAAAATATATACATACTATCCTAAAGTATGTACTCAGGGAGAAAAAAATAATAAAAACAACAAACAATATAAATCTAATAACAGAGTAATCATATCGAAGCAATCGGGGTTCGTTATAATCGGGCACATAAAATGTAGAGAAATATGAAAGCACATATACATGTATAAAAGCATGCACATAAATCAGTGACACAAAACTATATAGTATCAGCAGGTAAGTTATTAAAATCACAAAGTGGTACACACCATTAGCATATCATCACATACAACATGTAGAAGAGACAGGTACATAACGTAACTACACAATAAACAGCACGTCGGGCAGTTTACTTAAAAGACAAGCGATGCAGTTCAAGACTTGAAGACTAGAAAACCATCAAAATCTACGAGTATTAATTAAACACTTGCGATAAGCAGTGAAAACGTCCTCACGATTCCTTACCCGATTTAAAATGTTCCCCGCATTTGGAAGACCCCTGCAAGTATAAGATTATTAAAACATAAACGTCTTTCGTTCACAAGACAAGATGACGTTACATTTCCTGTCCTCTCTGTCTCTGAATTCATTAATTGCCTCCATAATCTTGCGATCTTCATCTTCAGTTTCATTAACTTTTTTTTCTAAATTTGACAGTCTTACGGTCGTTTACACCTGGTTCTTCTTCAGATCCATTAACACTTCACCAATACTGGAAAGTTTAGGCATAACTCTCAAACATCCATCACAGTTCCACTTCACATTTGGTGTAGTCTCTTGTATCATCAAGTCATACAATTTTGCGGAAACTTTGCTGCACCCAATACCAAAACCAGAAATCACTAAAGTCACTTTGCATTGTCTTCGATTTTACAGGGTCGCTTATATCCTTGTTACAAGTGGCACAATTTTCGTTTTCAGAATCAGGATTTTCCGAGATCAATGACTGCACAGCTTTATTTTTCTACCCGCCATTTTGCAACAGTAAATGCTCAACCAGTTCTGATAATAGTTAATCGATAATCACAAAAGGAAAGTTCACAGCTCCAAAACAAATTGTGTTGTTGTTAATGTTGAAACTTCGCCGCTATTGTTATCCGCGTGGATTTTAAATTCAATAAAACTATCAATAGCCAACGCATCAATCAATGCTCTATTCTCAGCATGGTACGCTTGCTTGGTAAACTTCCTAATTGTTTGAGCTAATTCAGGAAAAGTCTCATCCTTTGCTTTAAGTTTACCCTGGAGTGTAGCTATGTACACTTGAGCACAATAGAATGACCCAAAACAAGAATTCAAAGTGCTGATTAAAGTCACATAATCTCTTTTCTCCTCACCACTTAGTTCACTCAGAACACCCCTAGCTGTCCGTCTCAATCCAGGTCCGCTGACCAATCTTCATTAAAATCATATGGTTCAGGTTTCATTCTGGGATCAGCAGTATTTGTTCTGGGGAAAATGGTATTCATATTGCCTGTAGTCCCATGAGTTTTCCCCCTTAGAAAATCAAAAACAGGCCCACTGTTACCTTTTCATCTCCATTGCCAAGATTCAAATAACTTGGTGCACTAGTCTGAAAGTTCAAATATGTGCCATTCTCGGTCACTTTCGAACTCAATCTACTGTTTTCTCCCTAAGAGGTGGAGCAGCTTCTATGCCATTCACATCATCTTTAGTATGTAGAGATGTACAATCCCTAGAATTGACAGGAAAAAATTGTGCCTGGGGATGATGGCCAGGCTGTCCCAGACTCAGATCAGACTTGTCTTCATGTTTCTTATAACTTTTAAAACCCTGTCGTGTCCCTTGGGCTGAATACTCTGAACTCTGAACAATGTGCTTCCCGGTCACTTGGGAATTCTGCGAACATTTCAACTGTTCAACTTCTTTTGATAAACAAGACATCTCTTCATGTATTCCGTCAAAGTGTTTGTTCACTTGTTAAACTCTGAAAATTTCCTCCGATTTCACTTTGAAATACAAACATCGGTTTTGCTATCTTTTGTTACCGTTGCTCCCAGCATCATCTGACTCATTCATTATGGTTGACCGATTATTTTTCTGTCAAATTCTCTCCCAGTTCGGAGATTGAACTATTATCCGAACCCATATCTTATCTGGGTTTAAATGTTACAATGTGAAAGTCATCCATATTTACCGTTCACTGTAGTTGCAAACCAGTGACTTTTCAGATCCCAACGCTGCCACCAATCGTCAAGTGCCACCCTTCGGGTTACACGGAAATAAATATTTAATATAATGGGTTCAACTGAGTACAGAAACTCAACTTGAAAACTCTGGTTCCACAACACAAAGGCTAACGGATGCAATATGTATAACAATGTAAAGTAATCTTTATTCAACAAGATAACAATGAAATACGAATAAATCGAATGGTATGCGATGCCGAGCGATTGCGTTATAAAGTATCGATTAGTTATAATGGTAGCTGGGGTACACCCAGATCAGTCTGTATGAATGCTCCCGGTAATCTCTGGATCGGATAAAGTTCAATCGTCGGGAAGTACAAAGCTGGTGAAGTACAATCTTGTAGCGTTCAAGTCTTGGTGAAGTACAATCTCGTCGAGTTAAAATCTGTTGAAGTTCAATCTCAATCCCTGAAATTCCACCGGTACCGGTCAAGCTTCACTCAATCTGGTGAAGGTTTCACCCAATCCGAGAAGTTTTCACCCAATCCGAAAAGTTTTCACCCAATACGGTGAAGGTTTCACCGGAACTCGCGTGTCACTTCTGGACAACAACGAGTATCTTTTTCACATTTTGAAGGGATTAGCCTAGCTAGTGTGACCAATTAGCGACCAATTTTACTGCATTTTTTTAGCTTCGTTAAAAACTGAATCATCCATGGACCAAAGACTTCCACGAAATAAAGAAGAACCTCTAAGGATTATTTCTCTATCATTTTGACATTGTTTCCAATCGAACTGTTCAGGTTTGGGTGCCCAGAAGCGCATAGGGGCTACTCCGGATTTTTGCCGATTTGAGTAACCAATTAGCGTGGGCATTTTAATCCATTACTGGTGACAATTTTGCTGTATAAATAAAGTTGGGCTCTTATGAATATCCCTGAACCAATAAAACGTTATATTCTAAATAGTAATTCCCATTATTTCAGACAAATGATTCACCCACCAAGAAAACACCCACCGTCATATAGCTTGCGGACTATCTGCAGCTAACATTGATTTCCTATGCAACATTTGCCACTGAGCCGCACTGTGAAGGAAAACAATAAGTGCTCCCTTGTCGTGGCACGATATTCGGTACGGTCAGAAATTTCTCGAAATAAAACATTCACGGTAAGGATCCTGAATTTCGTAAATTCTGAAAAATAGTCCGGAAATCAACTCATCGGAAAATACTATGTTTAGCAAATATTTGAATTGCTCCATGGAAATCCAAGTACTTGAAGCGGTCGATAGCTTTTTCAACGATGTAAATACAAATGTCGTCTGCTTCATTTATTCGCCAAAATTCACCAAAGCAAAATATAGATAGCACAGAATAAAGACAATACGGGTTTTTAATCTCGTATAAAATTTCATTTCATTCTGTTGGATAGTTTTTTGTGCAGGAGGAATATAAGCTCCCGACCCACGCTATTACGACCCACACGCTAATTGGTCACACTAGGCTACGAAGATCAGTGCTTCCAAGAAGCGTTTCACAATTTCGTTGGATGACAGTCTCACATTTGATAACCGCGGCGGGCGACAGTCTTTGGCGAAAGGCGCCGGTTATCTTAAAAGCATCAGCTGATGTATCGTCGTCATAAATATTCACATGCGTGACGTCGCCACCTGACGTAAGCATTCTTCGAACAGCATAGCCGAACACTCACAAAGTAACATTGCCAACTGCAAACTTTCTAGAAGCTCATCTCTGTAGACATAATCATTATATCTCGTTCAAATTTTGTCGACAAAATAGTAGGAACTTCCGCAAATATACAGGTATGTTGTAAGAGAACTCTTTGAATAAAATATTTCCAATCACGCCAACAGTTCCATGGCACATGTTGCAGACGGTGTACTAAGGGGTCGTCACAAAATACCAGCAACAACAACATCAACAACAATACGGTAGTATTTTCGTACGTTCGTAACAATATTCAGAGCAATATGCCCAGCTAAAAGTCTGAAAAGACTTTTTGTAACACTTCTTTGATGCTCATAATAAACCCGACCCGTATTAGGGATGTACCAATCATTCTGCCATACATTATTAAAATACATTCGTACGTTGAACAAATTCTTGAACAGATAAACCATTGGCAATTGATATGCGTTTTGATAGAAGTGCTTGCTTTGCAAGTTCGCCTGCTAACTCGTTCATTAAGACATTGGAATTATCAAGGATCCACTCAAAATAGACAGAAATATTTTCATAACTAACTGTAGTTAACAGGTAAAATATTTCGTAGAATAATGGCGAGGATTTATTCCAGACGTAATTATTCATTGCCTGGAGTTCACTGAGCGAGTCCGATAAAATTATAGTTCTTGTCCGTTTAAAATCTGCAAACCATTCTAATGACAGTATTTTCGTTATTTTGGGATAACACTCTCTTAGAATAGCACAAATTCTGAACACTGATGCTGGCGATTAGGTGCCTGACTCTGGGGTCGCTCGTTCGAATCCCGCACGGGACTCGACCAAATTTTCAGCACTAGAATCTGTGCTATTCTAAGAGAGTGTTATCTCAAAATAACGAAAATACTGTTATACGATCCCTTTCTAAATGATAAAAAATATATCTATTCAGCTTTGGGAGCTGTGTCATTACGATCATCAGAGGGGTACTGTATGTTCGCTTTCAAGACTACCGGTCTGCTACCTCCTATTTTTGTGGGAGGCCCGTTGGCCGAGTGGTTTAGATCGCCGACATACAGTGCTGGTGATTAGGTGCCTGACTCTGGGGTCGCTGGTTCGAATCCCGCACGGGACTCGACCAAATTTTCAGCACTAGAATTTGTGCTATTCTAAGAGAGTGTTATCCCAAAATAACGAAAATACTGTTATACGATCACTTTCTAAATGTTAAAAAATACATTCTAATGACGTTATAAAGGCCACTAACTCTGTTGTGTTAAACACAGAAACGTATCATACTTCAACTCCCGGATACAAAAGGAAGCTTCAGCTTCTCCCGTATCTGGACACTTAGGCCCATCGGTATTTTTCTGGAGGTACTGAGATAAGTTACTATTAATGTGGTCCCTAGCACAAACTCAATAATTTAGCAGGGACAGATTTTTTCATCTTTGTGTATAGCTCAACGGGTACATGTGGGCGTAAGGAGGTATAGAGATACTAGAATTTGTATAAGATAGTAGCACTGAAGATGAAGACGTATGGTTGGACATGCTTTCAGTTATGCAAACAATCTTAGTACATGGGATAAGTTTGCACAGAGAATAAGGCCTGGCACAGACGACCAAGTTTTTCTTGTCAAGATTTCATGTACATGTATCCGCCGGAACAACTGACCAGAATTTTCTACAAATTCTCCGGTTGTCCAGTTTCTCCGATCGTGTGCACCAGTAACCATTTTAGTTGCTGGCAGCACTCGGTCATAGAATAGGTTAACCAGAAGACTATACTGTGAAGTCATGTGGCTCTGTCAGTATGTCGGCACCTCCTCCCACTTCCCTTATATGTGGTGTAATTTTTACTTCTATATGGCGAGATTTTGCTGGTGGACGTTTCGTCCCCGAGGCCGCCTCCTGTACAGACCTTTTGGTCTTTGATGTATGTTGGCATTGTGGGAAGTTGATGCTGGGTCGACATCGGGCCTTACAGGCTAGTCTTTTGTGTTAAATGCCGTCATTTTCATCTGACGACGATACAGCTCACCAATTCCCAGTGTACGGGTTGTCACAGCGACACAGCTCACCAATTACCACTATACGAGTTGTCAGAGCATTTCCATCATAGCTCTCTAGACGTGTATCTAAAACCGCTTATGTCGGTACTAGGGGTCGTGTGGTCATGTCATCCATGTTTCCACATGAACAGGTACAATAAAAGCGTACCTGAGATACAACACATATCATTAATCGTTAGATTCTTGGTATGTGCTTTAGAATAGGTTAGCAAGAAGACTATACTGTGAAGTCATGTACATGTAGCTCTGTCAGATATTCTTTAATGGACGACGGCTGCATTATGAATGACGGACTAGACGCTTGTAAGTTTGTCGGCACCGCTTCCCATTTCCCTTATATGTGTTGTAATTCCCCCGCATCAGGACACTTAGACCCATCGGTATTTTTCTGGAGGTACTGAGACCAGTTACTATTAATGTGGTCCCTAGCACAAACTCAATAATTTAGTATGGACAGACTTTTTAATCTTTGTGTGTAGCCAACAGATACATGTGGGCGTATAAAAAAAACGGAAAAATGACGGAAAAGAGGTATAGAGATACTAGTATTTATATAAGATAAAAGCACTGAACACGGAGACGTATGGTTGGACATGTTTTCAGTGATGCAAACAATCTTAGTACATGGGATAAGTTTGTTCAGAGAATAAGGCCTCGTACACACGACCAAATTTTTCTTGTCAGGTTTTCATGTACATGTATCCGCGTGAACAACTGATCAGAATTTTCTACAAATTCTCCGGTTGTCCAGTTTCTCAGATCGTGTGCATCAGTAACCAGTTTAGTTGTTGACAGCACTCGGTCATATCCGTTTATACTCGAGACTGGAATGATATCACTGCCTTTTGCAACCGGGAACTACTTTTCACATAATCTGTTACAGTGGAAATCTGGTGAATTCTGAACAATAGCCCACAATTTTGCAGGTCAGAGGAGAGATCGACTTTGCTACGCGCTTTCGCTGCTCCGATCTGGACTTTTGTCTGACGACGTCTATACACGATTTCTGACTGTGATAGGTGTTCTATAATTATACTATACTATAGTACATGTATACTATAATTGTCTTTTTGAATTTGGCGCTAATACTGTTATATGGAATATGAAATAGGTCTTTGGATTATGGACGCGGATATTCTCTAATGGACGACGGCTGGATTATGAATGACGGACTAGACGCTTGTAATTGATGTTAGTTATTGGGCCGGTTGAAAGTTTGCCGTATTCCGCAATACAGACGGACCAGTTTACCTGGAACATAAGATGGTCAAGGTAAACAAGGTCGTGTATACCAGGCCGAAATTTATTTTTTTCAAGTGGGCTGATGCTGAGTCAAGGAAAGGAACTCGGATGAACACTTTCTTCTGTTCAGGGCCATGCCCTTCTGTTCAGGGCCATGTAATACACAATCTTTCTTCAGGGACAGGGACAGAGAGGACGAAAAATTATGCAGTAAAGTAGCATATCAAATTAAATGTGGTGAATGCAGTTCAACATATATTAGGGAAACTAGCCGCCATGTCAGCCAGCGAATGGATGAGCACAACGCCGCCACTAAAGTACTGCCAGAAATCTGCCTTCGGAGATCACTGTTTAATTCAGGAACATAATCCAAACAAAAGCGTTAACACTATTCTGGACTACATCAAAACGAGGTTTTGAACAAATTCAAAATAAATGTGAACATATTCTCATTTCAGTTATGCTTATTCAACAGATATAAATGGCAGCCCACCTCCCATTTCAGGGTGTAATCCTCTAGCATGGACTGTTTCATTGAGTACTTTCTATTCATTAGTTTAGGACTGTTTTTCCTCTGAACCTCTTGGTATTATGTGTAAAACTCATTTTAAGTTATTTCTTATGTCTGCTATTGTTCAGTACCACTGGAGCGATAGACAAGATCGATAAGAGATGAGAAAAATTGAGGACGTCTGGCATCTTTAAATCAACCATATGAGTCTAAAAGGGAAGCATCTCTCGGCACCTCACATATTGACCCGAGAATACGGTGGGTTCTCAGACGCTCTCGGAGTATCTCAGCCGCACTTTTATTACAGCTGTTCATGTGGAGATTATGAAGTATCCGCACGGCCACTAGCACCGGCTTAAGCAGAGTTAGAGACGCTAGCTCGGGGGCCGTTATGACACATCAGATCAAAGATTTAACTCCTCTGACGTTAATTGATGGGCATCATATAGACGTCTGATGGAGTAAACGCCTCAACATAGGGTGAACCTGGTAAATGCAAGAACACAAGCGTCTAGTCCGTCATACAATATTCAGCCGTCGTCCACTAAAGAATCCCGCGTCATGATCCAAAGACCTAATTTATATAAGAACATTAGCAGAAAATTTAAAGGATAAATCATGGTATTTATAAAACCAGGCTAATTTCCTGAAAGACAGGAGCGGTCAACAGTTTTCAGTGATGCCAGCAAGACATCATGATGTTCCAAAAATATCAAATCCGTATCGCTGATCAGTATTCTTAATCCATATGATATACGTTGTACAGTCGTTATCCAGAGTATGATGTATCCCATCACGCTTTGGTTGTGGCTGTTCTTATGAACACTATGGGGATCTTGAAATACACAGGTTCATACGGCCCCTAGCCCCGGGTTAAGCGGACTTAAACACAAGTTACAACCTACCATCATAGATCTTGCATGCTACGCTTGTATTTTATATCAGCATGCTGTATGTATTGCCAAATACCCAGAAAAACTAACTTGTAATGCCCCCCGTCGTAGGGGTTAAATGTTCCACAAAACCAGCAAACCTACATTTATCTGCCGAATGACATGTACGGAGGGTGGGCCTCGGGGACTAACAGACCACCAAACAGAATCCTACCATATACAGGTAATTAATTGAAGCGAAATGAAAGAGGTGGGGAAAGTTGACGACTAAAAATCAACCATATGACTGTATAGGAAAGCGTCTTTCGGCTACTCACGTTCCGACCTGAGAATACGGTAGCCTTATTATCTCAGCCGCGCTTTTATTGGAGATGCCCATGTGAATACTATGAAGTTTTCACCATAGCTCACCGTGTTGCATCTAATTCTAACCTTCTGTGTTATGCGTGTCGTGTGCCAATACATGTTGTAAATAGGGTAAACTTTCACATAGCAACGGATTTTGCAAGAATACAAAACACTGCCTCGTGAAACAGCTCATCACGGTTGAGGGAGAGTGCGTTTACCTTCCCCCGCAATAACACAGTAACATTCTTGCCGTGATATACTGAATGAGTGCAAAGGCACTCGATATCTGAACCATTCCATTTCCAGCCCTAAACTGACCGCTGGTCTGTATGAGAAAAAAAATATAATATAACTTGAAGTTCGTTCTTCTTGGCCCTTCGCCCACAAATGCAGACAAACGCGAGCCTGCTCGTGTTGGAAATGTCACTGTCCCGGTACCGTATACATGGCAAGCACGTGGCATGTAGGTCAACTTCTATACACGCTGGGGAACACCACCTCCAGCTCATTAGTTCTCATATTTCTGTGGTTAATCCTGGGCAAGAAATATGTATAAAAAATCAGTAAAAAATTATTTCTCTGCGCTGAAAGAATCCGTTGTTTTGCACGATATATTTTTATGGCAAGCCAGGCAACACTGCTTGTATTTGCGGCGGGGGTAAAATGTACCAGCCGCGCTCAGAGAGAATCAATTTTGCGCATTTGTTGATTATTTCTACATAGTGAGGCAGATTGGTGTAAAAAATGTTCATTTGATGATAAAAGCATGAGATTTGGTATATAATATGAATATACTATGGAAGCCGATAGCGGCCACTCGCGTTCTCGCTATCTCGCCCTGTAGATTTGGCCAGGCGAAATGGCGAAAATACGAGAATTAGGGGCGCGAATGGCCGATAGCGGCCATCAAAAAGGTCGCGGCACGATAACACGAGAACACGCGAACGATGCCATTAGCGAGTCGCGACCTACCATTCGCGTGTTCTCGTCTTCTCACATACTCGCCTCAGGGTAGGTCGCGGCACGCGAACACGCGAACGCGCGAACGCGCGAATGGCCGATAGCGGCCATCAAAAAGGTCGCGGCACGATAACACGAGAACACGCGAATGATGCCATTAGCGAGTCGCGACCTACCATTCGCGTGTTCTCGACTTCTCGCATACTCGCCTCGGGATAGGTCGCGGCACGCGAACACGCGAACGCGCGAATGGCCGATAGCGGCCATCAAACAGGTCGCGGCACGATAACACGAGAACACGCGAATGATGCTATTAGCGAGTCGCGACCTACCATTCGCGTGTTCTCGACTTCTCGCATACTCGCCTCAGGATAGGTCGCGGCACGCGAGCACGCGAACGCGCGAATGGCCGATAGCGGCCATCAAGAAGGTCGCGGCACAATAATATAAATCTGAATATAATTTAATACGAAACGAAGTTTAGTATTTTTCCGTTTTACAAAATGAAATCCGATGATACAGTCAAGGGACAGACAAAGGAACAGTACTTCATTCAGAAGTTCAAATGTGAATTAAACTGTAAATAATACCTTTATTGATATATGAGCTATGGAATTGAACAATTAATTATTTCTTTTATGCATGTATCGACTGAAAAAGGAGATGTCAGGCCTACCGAAATATAAAAAAAACATGTAACCTGTTATATTTTGAAACTCCCAAAACTCTCAGATAATAAATATTCTTCTCAAAATTTGGTTTGAAAAGCATCAGCACGCATATAAAAATGAACGAAGATCAATAAAGAGATGGAAACTACATGGTCTTTGCTCTGTCTTGTTCTACTCTTGTTTATGTCAGCTCGCGCGTCGCCTCCAAAAATACGCATGAACGCCCTTTTCCCCAAACATATCAGCAGAACGTTCTCCCTTGATCAAATGGAGATCTGCAACCTTCCATTTGTCTGCAATGTGATGTTGAGAGTCAGAAAAGGCCGTTAGCTGTTCACATAATGTTCACAGATAGAAAAGGTTAACAACTATCACCCCGAGAAAGTGAAGAGTTAGGGCCATCACTCTTTTTTTTACGATCACTTTTAAAAACGATATACATCACATCTGAAGAGTGATGAGCAATGAGTGTAAATTTAACTCACCACCTTTTAAAGGTGATGAGGCAAAATCATCACCCTTAAAAGATGATGACCACCATAAGCCTTCATTGATGATCAGAACTGGCCATCACCTTTTTTTCTGGCTGTATTGGAGAATGAATGTTTCTGGTTCGAGACGTGGCACTGTGTCTCAACCTATTGACCTACAGCTGTCCTAAAACGGGACTCTCCTGAAATAAATAACAACACGCAAAATAGGGTCTGAAAGCCAGAAACACTAGAGTCCTAAACTAGATCAACAAGCAGGTGCCAATATGGGGCTATGTTGCGGTCGGGAAATATGTATGCGAATTAAATTCGAAATAAAAAATAAAATGTAGAGTTTTGAGCTAAACTGTATATTGTACTGCTAAACCGGTTTCGTCCATTTTTTGGTCTTTTCAATAGCAATGATATATTTTTTTCCTATGTGAAGTTATATATATAGATGCCTTGCTGTTGAACA
Organism: Hanleya hanleyi; assembly: GCA_036873755.1. Taxonomy (NCBI): domain Eukaryota; kingdom Metazoa; phylum Mollusca; class Polyplacophora; order Lepidopleurida; family Hanleyidae; genus Hanleya; species Hanleya hanleyi. The sequence goes on along the minus strand of JAVTVY010039513.1, from coordinate 64,970 downwards.
TGCTGAAACGCATTTTTATATGCAAATTAGACACTGGAGACATATTTACAGTATACTGGAGAAGCCAAATCGTAAAACAGTTTGTTATAATCCGACAATGATATATACTATAGAACAAGAACTAAACAATTAGCTACATTGCCCTGATGTTGAACATAAGATGACAAGTCCGTTGAGTTAGTTTTGCCTGACACGTCCAGATTGATAAATGCATGGTTAGTTTTTACCGACAGTTGTCTGACATCTCCTTTTTCAGTGGATACATGCATAAAAGAAATAATTAATTGTTCAATTCCATAGTTCATATATCAATAAAGGTATTATTAACAGTTTAATTCACATTTGAACTTCTGAATGAAGTACTGTTCCATTGTCTGTCGCTTGACTGTATCATCGCATTTCATTTTGTAAAACGGAAAAATACTCAATTTCGTTTCGTATTAAATTATATTCAGATCTATATTATTGTGCCGTGACCTTCTTGATGGCCGCTATCGGCCATTCGCGCGTTCGCGTGTTCGCGTGCCGCGACCTATCCCGAGGCGAGTATGCGAGAAGTCGAGAACACGCGAATGGTAGGTCGCGACTCGCTAATAGCATCATTCGCGTGTTCTCGTGTTATCGTGCCGCGACCTGTTTGATGGCCGCTATCGGCCATTCGCGCGTTCGCGTGTTCGCGTGCCGCGACCTATCCTGAGGCGAGTATGCGAGAAGTCGAGAACACGCGAATGGTAGGTCGCGACTCGCTAATAGCATCATTCGCGTGTTCTCGTGTTATCGTGCCGCGACCTGTTTGATGGCCGCTATCGGCCATTCGCGCGTTCGCGTGTTCGCGTGCCGCGACCTATCCTGAGGCGAGTATGAGAGAAGTCGAGAACACGCGAATGGTAGGTCGCGACTCGCTAATGGCATCGTTCGCGTGTTCTCGTGTTATCGTGCCGCGACCTTTTTGATGGCCGCTATCGGCCATTCGCGCCCCTAATTCTCGTACTTTCGCCATTTCGCCTGGCCAAATCTACAGGGCGAGATAGCGAGAACGCGAGTGGCCGCTATCGGCTTCCATAATATACCCTAAAGAAAAAAAATAGCTATAGGGCCATCGCAGATTTGCCCCTTGACCTCAGTGGCAGCCATTTTCCAAAATGGCGGACGGAATATGTATATTTGTCATTATCTCAGCCCCAAATCCACTTAGAATCTTCATTTTGGTGTCTAAAAATAATATTTTTTGGGGCAACGATTGAATTGGAAACCTGTATGTACAATAAAAATGCTAATTTAACAACAATGTGAATTTTGGTGGCCGAAACGTGCGGGGGGGGGGGGATCATCGTATAATCTTCTAGTCAATAGGGACCACAGAACAGTGCTTTAACCATCATCCAAGTAAAAGTAAAATCCCAAATTATCACCCCAGTTGCTGATAAATATACATACATTTACACAAAAAGTGGTGATTATCCCGGAGGTTTGTATCGTCTGTAAATAGTTTATTAGAAATATATAACACTGAAGGCTAATGGAAATGTAATGATAAGTCAGGCAGATTGGTGCAAAATATGAAACAATTGTTCATTTAATGATAAAAGCATGAAATTTCGCATACATTAAGAACATGCTCTAGGGAATATTTTTAGCTATAGGGCCATCGCAGATTTTCCCCATGACCCCAGTGGCAGCCATTTTTAAAAATGGCCGACAAAATGTATATTTTTCAATATATCTGCTTCTAGTCCACTTAGAATTCTGGTCTTGGTATCTAAAAGAATTGCAACAGAACCAATATAATTGCATATAATTATAATTTATACAAAATAAATTAAAGAAAAGCTAATTGTGACAGCCATTTTGAAATTAAGATGACCCGGATATTGAATATTTTCACTTTGAAATACCTCCGTGTCATGTTAGCTTAAACATGCTGATCTACACCATTTCTGACACTAGTTGTGGTCATGAGAAAATTGCTGTAAACCAGTAAATCAGAATGTTATTAAACATTGTTCAATGATTGTAGAATGATTGTAGAATGGGTATTCCTCAGTGTTACTTTAAAGGACTGATCGTTTGACACACTTTGAGTGTCCAGATATTGATGCCATATCCAAAGAGCATCGTACATCTCATTCGCGGTCACATAGGCCTCCACACAAACACAGAGCAGTACACTGTAGAACAGCCTTGACGCTTTTACAGCCTTTTCTTGCATCCTTTCTTGCATCCACATCAGCAGTTGGCAGCCTCTGGCAGTGTTGTCCACTTCACTTCCCAGCCTCCATCGGTCGTTTGCAGCCCACCCCCATTCACCAGGAGATGGTAGCCTGGGAACAGCTACGAACATCTGTGCCCAGACATGGCCTGCCTGGTAGGCAGCTCTCTTTGTGTGTTCCACAAGTGCAGCTCGAGTTGGTGGAAGGCCATCCATTGGTCTGCCCTTCTGAGAGAAGAGCTGCTTCCGTGCCTCGTTCACCTTCTCCTCAGTGCTCGTACGGTCATAGACGAGAACTACAAAGCGTTCCAGTGCCTCAAGTTGATCATCAACAGAGTTGGGAGTTGAAGCTAAGGTGCAGAATGCTGGGGTGACCTCATTGAATGTCTTCCAAATTTCCCACACAGTCTTTTTTCCACGGCCGGCAAAGGCTGATACTGTGTCACATCCGCTGAATGCATGTAGGAAGGGCAAGGCAATGCACTTCTCTGGACCAAGGGCACCTGCCATCTCGTGGGCTGGGAGATATCTGAAGCTTTTGCCTGAGGCAAATGCAACCCATATTTCATCAATGCTGAGCTGCTGAACTGTTGCTATAGCTAACACCAACACATCGGAGTCAACTGTGCGGATCATCACTTTGCTACAGCCTTGGTTGACAGCATCTGAGACATGCAGGAAAATTCTTGTATCAGCTTCCTCCTGAGTGCAGGGAGCAAGACCAGTGGTGTTCCTCGGCTGAGTGCAGAGCACGTCCTTGTGATGTGTGACGATGATCTGGCTATCTGTTTCAAGGTTTGCTGTTTTCAGGCTTAAGAAGGAAAACAACTCAGCTTTGTTGTCGTCATTTCTGAGAAATTCCTGCCAGTTTCTAGGGATAGCATTAGAAGATTCCGCACGCCTGCGACTACCCTTGCCCCTCACACTCCGTGTGTATGCCTTCAAGCTGCTGGTCTTGCTCCCTGTACTCAGGAGGAAGCTGATACAAGGATTTTCCTGCATGTCTCAGATGCTGTCAACCAAGGCTATAGCAAAGTGATGATCCGCACAGTTGACTCCGATGTGTTGGTGTTAGCTATAGCAACAGTTCAGCAGCTCAGCATTGATGAAATATGGGTTGCATTTGCCTCAGGCAAAAGCTTCAGATATCTCCCAGCCCACGAGATGGCAGGTGCCCTTGGTCCAGAGAAGTGCATTGCCTTGCCCTTCCTACATGCATTCAGCGGATGTGACACAGTATCAGCCTTTGCCGGCCGTGGAAAAAGACTGTGTGGGAAATTTGGAAGACATTCAATGAGGTCACCCCAGCATTCTGCACCTTAGCTTCAACTCCCAACTCTGTTGATGATCAACTTGAGGCACTGGAACGCTTTGTAGTTCTCGTCTATGACCGTACGAGCACTGAGGAGAAGGTGAACGAGGCACGGAAGCAGCTCTTCTCTCAGAAGGGCAGACCAATGGATGGCCTTCCACCAACTCGAGCTGCACTTGTGGAACACACAAAGAGAGCTGCCTACCAGGCAGGCCATGTCTGGGCACAGATGTTCGTAGCTGTTCCCAGGCTACCATCTCCTGGTGAATGGGGGTGGCTGCAAACGACCGATGGAGGCTGGGAAGTGAAGTGGACAACACTGCCAGAGGCCTCTCATGCCTGTCGTGAACTGCTTAGATGTGGATGCAAGAAAGGCTGCAAGAGGCAGTGTAAATGCGTCAAGGCTGTTCTACAGTGTACTGCTCTGTGTTTGTGTGGAGGCCTATGTGACCGCGAATGAGATGTACGATGCTCTTTGGATATGGCATCAATATCTGGACACTCAAAGTGTGTCAAACGATCAGTCCTTTAAAGTAACACTGAGGAATACAATCATTGAACAATGTTTAATAACATTCTGATTTACTGGTTTACAGCAATTTTCTCATGACCACAACTAGTGTCAGAAATGGTGTAGATCAGCATGTTTAAGCTAACATGACACGGAGGTATTTCAAAGTGAAAATATTCAATATCAGGGTCATCTTAATTTCAAAATGGCTGTCACAATTAGCTTTTCTTTAATTTATTTTGTATAAATTATAATTATATGCAATTATATTGGTTCTGTTGCAATTCTTTTAGATACCAAGACCAGAATTCTAAGTGGACAAGAAGCAGATATATTGAAAAATATACATTTTGTCGGCCATTTTTAAAAATGGCTGCCACTGGGGTCATGGGGCAAATCTGCGATGGCCCTATAGCTAAAAATATTCCCTAGAGCATGTTCTTAATGTATGCGAAATTTCATGCTTTTATCATTAAATGAACAATTGTTTCATATTTTGCAACATTCAAATATATGTCCTGGTTAGAATTGGATTCAAAACCTTCGTATCGGCATTTGTTGTGTAATAATTTACCGCTGGGACGTCTTTCATCCCTCGTCAAAACCCCTCGACCCCTGTGCCGGTTCAGCGGTGTGAGGCTAGCGGTCGCCAGCGAAGCGCCTTAGACCACTCGGCCACCGAGGGCCCCCTTAATCATATGTCTCCATGTTCAGTGCTACTGTCTTATATAAATACTAGTATCTCTATACCTCCTTGGCGCTTGCAAAGTTCTTGAATCAACTAAGAAATGCAACGTGAAATTTAAATAAATAACTGAGTTGATGGGCCGAGAAATCCGTATGGGAAGCGGCCCTTAAACTACAATTTCAAAAATCCCTCCTTGCAATTGCCACTACCTGAGGATGAGGGTAGTTTTTCTCGAGAGCTTGTAAAAATGAATGTATGTAGCCTATTTTTACATTTATTCAAGGTTTAATCTACGTTTAAGTGAAAACTACAAGCTATAGTGTTGCTGTTCCATGATCATCATGATGTAAACTCGGAAGATGAGTCTCTGATGAGGGAAAAGATTGGGACAGGTCTTTGTAATCGAATAGGAGAAACTGTTCATATGCACCAGGATTCTAAAAACAAACTCATATAAGGCGATTAATCAGACTTGTGGTGTATTTTCCAATCGGAAAACCGGGACTGCAATATCGTGAGGGTGAACGGCTGCACAGGATACGTGTGCTTGGCATTGATGCAAGGGGTATTCAGTTTGAGCTGGAGAAAACGGATTGCACAACATGCCGAGACGACCAGCGAATGGAATGATAGAATTCTTCATCCATCCCAGGATCCACTAGGTGTAGGCCTACTACGTAAGCCAACATTTGTCTTCTTATCGAATGCATAGATTTTAAGATTGTAAGAGATGCTTTTTGGAAGATCTTTTGAGTCGGGTGAGGGAGGATTGCATCTTGGGTTATTTGAGAGAAATCGGGCTGTTACATAAGTTTTAATGTGTGTATGTTTTAATGCGTTGGATTACTAGGTTAGTGACTTGAGTACTTAGAATTTTTCTTGATCGTCGCTATATAGCTGAAATATTGCTGAACGCGACATTAAACATTAATTCTCTCTCTCTCTGATAATCAATGCTGGTGTAATGATAACGAATGTCCGCTGGGTAAGAATGTTTGGCTTCTATATTACAACCCAGCTAAGACATTGTTTTCTCGATTTACGACTACGGTAAGATATATTGTCCTGTACAGAAACATATGAAAAGGGACATTGCTTCCTGGAACACTATATTCTTGACACCGATACTCTAAGGTTGTATTGCCCGTCTCACCGGTACTCTAAGGTTGTATTGCCCGTATCACCGATACTCTAAGGTTGTATTGCCCGTATCTTACTAGGGGTGTTTCACCCTTATATTCTTGACACCGGTACTCTGAGGTTGTATTGCCCGTATCTTACTAGGGGTGTTTCACCCTTATATTCTTGACACCGGTACTCTAAGGTTGTATTGCCCGTATCACGGATACTCTAATGTTGTATTGCCCGTATCTTACTAGGGGTGTTTCACCCTTATATTCTTGACACCGGTACTCTAAGGTTGTATTGCCCGTATCTTACTAGGGGTGTTTCACCCTTATATTCTTGAGACCGGTACTCTAAGGTTGTATTGCCCGTATCATACTAGGGTTGTTTCATCCTTATATTCTTGACACCGGTACTCTAAGGTTGTATTGCCCGTATCTTACTAGGGGTGTTTCACCCTTATATTCTTGAGACCGGTACTCTAAGGTTGTATTGCCCGTATCATACTAGGGTTGTTTCATCCTTATATTCTTGACACCGGTACTCTAAGGTTGTATTGCCCGTATCTTACTAGGGGTGTTTCACCCTTATATTCTTGAGACCGGTACTCTAAGGTTGTATTGCCCGTATCATACTAGGGTTGTTTCATCCTTATATTCTTGACACCGGTACTCTAATGTTGTATTGCCCGTATCATACTAGGGGTGTTTCACCCTTATATTCTTGACACCGGTACTCTAAGGTTGTATTGCCCGTATCTTACTAGGGGTGTTTCACCCTTATATTCTTGAGACCGGTACTCTAAGGTTGTATTGCCCGTATCATACTAGGGTTGTTTCATCCTTATATTCTTGAGACCGGTACTCTAAGGTTGTATTGCCCTTATCTTACTAAGGGTGGTTCACCCTTATATTCTTGCCACCGGTACTCTGAGGTTGTTTTGCCCGTATCTTACTAGGTGTGTTTCACCCTTATATTCTTGACACCGGTACTCTAAGGTTGTATTGCCCTTATCTTACTAAGGGTGGTTCACCCTTATATTCTTGCCACCGGTACTCTGAGGTTGTTTTGCCCGTATCTTACTAGGTGTGTTTCATCCTTATATTCTTGCCACCGGCACTCTAAGGTTGTATTGCCCGTATCTTACTAGGTGTGTTTCACCCTTATATTCTTGACACCGGTACTCTAAGGTTGTATTGCCCGTATCATACTAGGGTTGTTTCATCCTTATATTCTTGACACCGGTACTCTAAGGTTGTATTGCCCGTATCTTACTAGGGGTGTTTCACCCTTATATTCTTGACACCGGTACTCTAAGGTTGTATTGCCCGTATCATACTAGGGGTGTTTCATCCTTATATTCTTGACACCGGTACTCTAAGGTTGTATTGCCCGTATCATACTAGGGTTGTTTCATCCTTATATTCTTGACACCGGTACTCTAAGGTTGTATTGCCCGTATCTTACTAGGGGTGTTTCACCCTAATATTCTTGCCACCGGTACTCTAAGGTTGTATTGCCCGTATCTTACTAGGGGTGGTTCACCCTTATATTCTTGCCACCGGTACTCTGAGGTTGTTTTCCCCGTATCATACTAGGGTTGTTTCACTCTTATATTCTTGACATCGGTACTCTAAGGTGGTGTTGCCCGTATCATACTAGGGGTGTTTCACACTTTTACTGTCGCATGTAATAAGGGAGAAGATCACGTTCATTTTTAAAGTCATTTCAAGAACGTTTTTATTTCAAGTTCGGTTTTCAAGGGAGTTCCGACCACACTTGCCTTCAATTGCGATTTCAGGTCCAACTGAACTTTCATGAAAGCAAAAACTTGAGTCAAGGGAGGTTTTCAAGTGCACTTGAAGTTTCAAGTGCGACATTTGCCTCAAGTGAGGTTTCATGAAATCGACCTCTGGTTCTGGTGAGATATATGACGGTCAAATCGTCTTGAACGAGCATCTGGGTCGAATTTGGGGTGCTTATAACCATGATAAAATCAACAAAAGACGAACGTTTTGCACCATCCAGACTGTTTCCAGCCCTTTTTTATGTAAACTTTATTTTGGAATCTTTGGGATTGACAGTAAGCAGAGCTTATTGTGTGTCTCCCATTCATTAGATAAAACATGAAAAGAAATGAAATTGCATAATGAAGATTTACAGCAAAGTGCGGGTGATATTACAAAAATGGTGCGCAATTTGAATGTGCGAAATGTACATGGGTAGCGGTCGCAGATGGTATACAGTCGTTCTAGGGAATGGTCTGGGAAAACATTTCTGGGAGTCAATTGTGAAAATAACATATATAACGTAGGTGGGAACTACACTGCAAAAAGAGGTTACCTGTTTAACGTTTCATTTTGAGATGGGTAACATGTGAGATGCTTCATAATGCTACATGTTTCACCCTGTTTTTCCATGAAAACATGTCTCATAGACGTAAGAATACAGCTATTTGAGGGTTGTGACATGTTTCACTCGCGTTGCCGTTTCACTATAATGACCCGAACAGCTGTTTGAAACATCAAAGCCGAAACACGTATAACCGAGTCGCAAAGGCGACATGTCTCAATGAACACAGTATAAAAGACGGATAATGCTGTCAGATGCATGGAAGCACTGGCTTCCAAAAAATTATTTCTGGTCTTTAGCGATCGTGAATATATCTGTCGGTATTGAGAATAAACTGATAGACCAATTTAACTGAATTATTTGCATCATATATATATAACTCTTCCAGACTTAGGGTATTTGAGGCCTGCCAAGACCTGGGAAGAGACGCCTCCTCCCCACTAAATATTTTTTTACTCCTTGTGTCTAAAATCCCCCACAATATATCTTGGGGTCCGCTCTGCTAGAAAGTGCAAAAATCCAAAAAATCCAATCCTTGAGCATTTCACAGTTACGGTGCGTCATATTCTAAATATGAATTTTTGGTCGATTTTTTGGTCAGATTTTCCATTTTGTTTATTTCTGCTACGTTCTCCGAAGTAAACTACATAGTACATTAGGGAAAAATTATCTGATGTCAAATAAAATAGTTCATGCAATCTTTTACCCCCCTCCCCCCCCCCAAAAAAAAACCTCGAAGAAACAGATAAAACACCAGATTTCTGGTACCCCACATGACCCCCACTTTACATTTACCAAAAGGGACAAAATGACTCAAATATAATACGCTGTAAAATCACGCAGTGTCAGCTCCTAATAATTTGTTGTTTCGGAGATATAGCGTAGAAAGTTTGGGGTGAGGGCATGATGCCCCGTCATGTTTGGGAGGGTTAAGTTAAACATTCATACCAACAAAATACACAGCATGGTTGCTATAAAAATAGTGATTTGATGGAGCATCAATGAGAGTTCGCGTTGGAAGAAACAACAACTGTGTTCTCTGTGTGGCCAAAGCTACATCCAGTATTTTAAATGTGCGTAGCGCATCAGGAGATTTTCTGGACATCGCCAATACGATTGCTCTATATACGATTACAGCCTTGCGCGGGATTCGGCCATTGTGTGACACAAATGACACCAAGCCAGGCATCTTCACATTTCAAGTTAAATACTGTTCCGTCATTTACCCTGACCTAATGAATAGAGTAAACTGTTCAAACTGGGAAACGGACGTGATGTCAAATAGCCAATCAAGATAGGAGCTCGCCAACACAGTGCAGCGAGAATTTTCTTTGATGTCAGCCTGTGTGATGTCCAAATATGGCAAGTGGAGGTTGTATTGATGTTAATTTTTTTCGAATAGTCAATCAAATTTGAATTTTAAAGAGGTCATACATTGCACTCCTACTCATATGATCACGGAATATTTATGGAGCTATGACATCACCAATCTCGTATTCTGTTCAGATATTGTGTTATGTTCAGCCAAGGCAACACGTGTGGTGTTCTACTTGGATATGCGAAGATGAAACCAGGAGGAGAGAGGGGATATTATTTTTCATCTTTGTGGAAATATTGAATATTGTTGGTGTGTGAAACAATGTTCCTCCTTCCTCCCTGACTGTGCCCACTGTTGCAAGAACTCGAGACGACTCTAGGACTCCGTGATTTTAATAATCATCTGCGATTCGTATTCCATTCCCCGAAACGGAATGAAATTTCAACGATTGTATTTACCGCGAGCAGAAAATAAGAAATCATGTTCAAATTACAGACATTCATGTATCTAAATCAGCAAGTATGGTCGATATCTGTATGTAATATAGTACCCCTGTTGAGAACTGCTTCCTGTGTGCTGGATTAGGCTGCGTCATGTCAACAGACCGATGTGGCAACTTAAGTAAATTATCATTTTTGTTAAAATCTGAATGTAAATGTGCCATTTGATGTGAATCAGTGATCTAGTTCACCAAAACTTGAGCACATTATTGTCATGAACAATCTGCACGCTATGATAAATGGGTTAACATCAGGAATTATGATGCACCGAACATGTATCTGCCTAGAATTATCATATTCATTGTTAACCTGAGGAACCAGCTTGTCTGTTATATATGTTCCTGTCTGTAGCCTATGATTATTGTTGGTTAATACCTGAGTTTGACTTCCATCGAAGATAAGAGAATAAAAACTGATGCATGTTGAATTTAATAAATGTTTCGTATATTTCTGTTTCTTTCACAGGCGATCTGGCGATCTGATGAAACATGTAATGAAAGATAGACTATTTTGAAACACTTCCATGTTCGGACCTGTTTCGGTTGCGACATGTCCCAAAAGTTGGGACAAAGTCATGTTTGGGCTTAGACGTTTCATTTTGAAACATGTAGTCGGCCGTAACATGTTTCATATTGAGACATGTGCATACAACACATCTTTCACTGTACAGGATGTCACAGTGTTTCAAACGGACATATGTTTAACAACGACATGTATAATATTGAGACACCATTAACACATATGAGGATGGCACGTGTTTCAAATTGAAACATGAAGCCGTTTCAAAATGAAATATGTACGTACCCACATGTCCCAAAAGTTGGGACAAAATCATGTTTCATTTTGAGACGTTAAACATGTCGCCAATTTTTACAGTGTATGTAGTGGAAATCAGATCTTTGTAAATCTGTTACTTTCCAGAACATAGGTACAAACTATTTCGCTAATATGTAAATTTACTTCAGTGGGGACATTATTTGTCCCATACAGTAACACTGATGCCGTTAGATCGCTGTTGAATCCAGCCGCCCTGATTTTGTTTGTCACTTTTTGTCTACACGCTAAGAAAAGTGGGCAATATAACAGATAATGTTCGGCGCTTTCGTCGTAATAACCACACAAGCATGATGGATAATCTGATATAAATTTATTAAATAAATCGCCGTTCAATGAACTACAACCATTACGTAGACGACACTATATAATATTCATGGGTCTATTACTAACATAATACCAGCCCTTCGACGCGGTTTTAGAATGGCTTCACCATGTCGATCGCAGCGCTCTGAAAAACCTTAGTATCTGTTTTGGTTATGGGCCATAGTAATCTGGTTATATGGTGATTTGTTGTCAGTGATTCTAATGTGTTCTATACATCCAGTACATGTATTTTTTCCGATTAAAACGTGTTGAATTATTGAATTGAATATGCCTCGAAATCTATTAATTATACGTATTTTACATTGGAGCTGTCCGGCTGTCAGAACAATCAACATATGTCCATAACTGTCGATAAATGCCAATGTAGTGTTTGAAATATACTGTGTCTTTGCTTGCTTCAATACTCGTGTCCCGGTCAAATTATGTATTAGTAATATACTAGCGTAAAGTCAGTCCTTCAAACGGGGAAGGAAAGCAGATGTGAGCATGTGCACTGAGAATGTAAACGTATGCGCGAGATTGATTAGTTTTCAGGAACTCAGAATATCCACTTTTCTATTCAATATTTTAAAAAAATGTAGCACGGAATGTGATTGTGTATGTTTATTGCTGAATTTCTGAAACATTTATAATATTTGGTAAAACTCAGCTAGTGACATACAAGTATTACGAATAATGACCTGTGCGATGATTGTAAATCTGAAAGAAAGACACCGGAGCGCCTCTTTTTCCAGTGCAGTGATGGAACTATTATTTCAGTCACAACATACTTTTTTCAAGGGTTTCCTATTCCTTTAATAGTTAAATCACACGTACTAATGTTCAGTACAATTAGAATATGCAATGGATAATTCCAAGTTACAAAATAAAGACAGATTGAACGTTGACTAACATAACATAAAAAATCTGTTCTAATTATTATTCCAAAATATGGCGCAACAATCTGATCGCCTTAGGGAGTTAGAAACGGTCTAATATAGGATGATAACATGAACTTATAGAAAACGGGATCCTTTAAAATTACAGATAAATTTCATATTCATCCGGAAAATGGGGGACCTTGAACGGGTCAGCCATGAACAATGGATATCTAAAAAAAAAGAAATGAAAAATTTTACTGACCAAAATGGTCACAAAATATTGGTGCACTGCAATTAACACACAAAAATCCGCCATGGAGTATTAAGAGATCCAGGATACCGAGAGAACGAATTTCATTCACAACTCTATTCACTTATTATTTAATGGAGGATGGTTGAATTATGAATGACGGACCGGACGCTTGTAATTATCTTCTATGTAATTTTTAATGTACAATGTATTCATCTTTATAGGAAATGTTTAGAATGTGAATATAGATAACCGCAGCTCCATGAATATTGTGTGTATTCATAGCTAGTATGCATGGGCGACTCATCATTTCATGTGATTGAGATATACTTAGGGGATAACTCTGTTGTATTTGATGATTTGAGACTGTTAATGCTTGGTTATACGGTCGCAAGTTGAGTTTTAGCGGCGACGCGTCAGCGGAGCCGGTAAAGCGGATATATGCGACCGTAAAACCAAGCATTAACGGTCTCAAATCATGAAATACAACATGGTTGTCCCAATTTTAATCCAATAATACCACATGACAAGGTTTATAACCTTTTTTCATCATTAAAGCAGAGATGTTTGTGAATAAAATAATTAGGTCAAACACGTCGCTCATTTAAACGGTGGTACATGCGCATCAAATAGTTCCTTAGATAAAAAAAGTAAAAACATGACTTGAGATGGAATAGTCAGTTTGCTTATGTAATAGATTTATTCGCGACAAAATAAACGTCTAGTTTCATCAACAAAATGCATGTGACATCTTTTTACGAACTATAACATCGCTATCGCAAACTCTTCAGTTCACATCACATGCCGCCCACGAATTCGTCTTACAGTTGACGTACTGAAAAGGACTATGTAGATGAACTATATCCATATGTAGTGAAATATTCGCAGTTGGGTCATTTATTAATGCGAGGGGCAAGCAGTTGATAAATTTATGCATAAGTAGTCGGTTAAGAGTTGTTAATGGTAGGCTACTCGGTGATTGTTCTGGAAGATATACCTGTTATGAAGCGCAAGGTAGTAGTACCGTGGATTATAGTATAGTCTCTGAAGAGTTGTTGGCTGATAAAGTAATTAGATTTTTTAAAGTTGGTCCATTGATTGCACATTTATCGGATCATTGCCCAATTAATGTTAGTATCCGATGTCAATATTCCTCTGACCATTGTAACATTCCAATTTTGCAGCCAATGTCAAAGAAATATATCTGGGATGAGGATTCATCAATTGATACCTTTTTAGACGCACTAGCACAGGTGGAAACACAAAACAAATTAAAAGACTTTCTATCTAAAGAATATTCTTGTGATGCAATTAACCAAGCAGTCACTGATTTTAATGCTATTGTAACAACTGCAGCAAATAAGTCCTTACGTGTTAAAGCTTACAAACAAAAAAAGAAACCTTCATTTAAGCCTAAGTGGTACGACACTTCTGTGTATACAATGCAACGAGAATTAAATCGTAAAGCGCAGCTGATGTGTCGTTTTCCAAGGGATCCATTCATTAGGTCTTCCTTTTTCAGTTATCTCAAAATTTATCGCAAACAAAAGAAATTCAAGAAAAGAACGTATAAGGAGGATTTGATTTGTAAACTAAACAACCTCCATGAAAACAACCCTAAGGAATATTGGCGACTTTTAGATGACATAAAGAATGAACATAATCCTGACAAAGCGGATAATATCTCGTCTTTCCAGTGGAGTGATTATTTTACCAAATTAAATCAATCCAATGAATCCTCAGATCAATATGATGTAAATCCAGATTTTTCTACCTTTTCTTCTCTAGATTTTCGCATATCCATCAAGGAAATTTCTAATGCCATTGGTGATCTTAAAAACAACAAAGCTGCTGGGCTAGACTCTATCATTAATGAAATGCTTAAATGCGGTCAATCTGTGCTGGTTCCTAGTTTACATAAACTATTCAACCTGATATACTCTAGTTCAGTTTATCCTCAGTCCTGGTCACAAGGGTATATTATCCCTTTATATAAGAAAGGCAATTCATACGATCCAGGTAATTACCGGGGTATAACTATCACCAGTTGTTTAAGTAAAGTGTTTAATTCGTTATTAAATAAGCGGTTAGTTGATTATCTGAGTACTAACGGTATTGTTCCAAAAGAACAAATAGGGTTCACTCAGGGAAAGCGCACCACTGACCATCTGTTTGTTTTGAAGACTTTAATGGATCACTACAATAGCAAGTTGTCTAAACCTTTGTACATGTGTTTTATTGACTTTTCCAAGGCATTTGACCGTGTTAGTCACTCTGGTTTGTTACATAAACTCATTAATGTTGGCATAACTGGCCTCTTTTATCGCATTATTAAAAGTATGTATTTTAATGTTTCACTGCAGGTTAAGGTAAATAGTATGCTATCACAGTCCTTTGATTCTCATATTGGTGTCCGCCAGGGGGACAACCTCAGTCCGACATTATTCAAACTGTTCCTGTATGACTTAACCTCGTCATTTGATCTTACTTGTGATCCAGTTAGATTGTTATCCAGTCAGCTAAGCTGTTTATTGTATGCTGATGACTTGGTTTTGATTTCTGAAAGTCCTGAGGGCCTACAATCATGTGCGGATAGGTTGCATGCGTATTGTAACAAATGGGGTATGCATATCAATCGTCAAAAAAGTAAGGTTCTGGTTACCACAAAATCTGGTAAAACGGTCAAGACTAATATTATGTTTGATGACCAGCCCTTAGAGCAAGTCAGTATGTATACTTATCTTGGTACAACCTTTAGCCAATCAGGCTCCTTCTCACTAGCCCAAGATGTCTTGTATAAAAAAGGGCTGAAAGCATATTTTCATTTAACTAAATGCTTTAGCAGCTCTACACCAGATGTTAGTACATGTTTCCATGTCTTTGATCACACTATTAAACCTATACTACTATATGGTTCTGAGGTATGGGGCTGTTTAAATGAGAAAAAATGTTTGAACAAAGGAGTAGGGTATATCTTTAATATGGCTGAAAGTATGCCATCTGAAAAACTACATCTCCGCTTTTGTAAGTATGTATTGGGTGTCCATTCAAAAACTAGTAATGCAGCAGTCAGAGGTGAAACGGGTAGACTGCCCATATCATTTGATGTTTTTACTACAATGATGAAGTATTGGGTTAGATTAAGTCAACTGGAAGATTCCAGTTTAGTCAGTGAGGCTTATTTGCTATCTGTTTCACTCCACTCAGAAGGTTGTACTTCATGGGTAGGCTCTATGGAGGCCATGCTTAAGTCTTTAAATATGTGCCATTTTTCTCCGCACACTTGTGTTGTGTCAGACAAATTATTGGCAAAAAACTTGTACAGAAGTATTATCATGATAAGTGGTCCAAAGATGTGGGGTTTTCCAAAGTTAGTCTTAATGTAATGTCTGATGGAGCTAATTTTCATAACACCAATAGTGGTTTTAAGCTGCGTACTTACCAGCTTTTCAAAGGTCGCTTTCAGGCAGAACCTTACTTGTTTACGGTTAAATCTAGAGAGTCTAGACGAGAAATAAGTAAATTTCGACTTAGTGCACATAAACTGGCAATAGAGACAGATAGATATAACAGGATACCTATCAATGATAGATTATGTAAAATGTGTAGTATGAATACCATAGAAAATGAAATTCATTTTTTACTTGAGTGTCCAATGTATGACACTCTCAGAGCAGCTCTTTTTTTAGAGGTAAAAATGGTTAGTCATAAGTTCGAGTCTCTATCATTGCATAATCAGTTTATTTGGTTGTTGAGCTGTGAAAATGACACTATATGCAACTCTTTAGGCAGATATCTGGTTGACAGCTCCAAGCTTAGAATAAATGCTTGAATTTACTTATTATTGTTTATATTCAGAGGTGGAGGGGGGGGGGGGTGTAATTTCACCTAATGTAATAATTCCAATCAATTGACCAATCTTGTACACAACACTGTGATTGTCTGCCCCTTAGAGGGCGCTGTGATTAGCAATAAATGATTCTGATTCTGATTCTGATTCAACACGCCAGCGAACGACCGTACGGTACCGTAGCGAAATATCAATTCAGGAATTTACAGTTTGTGATTTATGCTGTGAATTACGGTGAAATAGCTGTACATAATTTACAGCCCGTTTTGTTTGTTTTGTTGTATATTTATTGCGCACCGACATCTCGGTCTTCCAGCTTGTCTCATTCTCAAAAAGGAAAAGTCCGTGTATCAGAGGTATCAGCCGCCGATGAACTGCGACTGGAAGGCCCTGTTGGCTGGGTGTCAAACACCGTACCCGAGACATCGAAGCCGGCGAATGTGTCATCCTACTCAATGGAAGTATGGCCTTCAGTCCGCGATTATTTGATTTCTTCTACCACATGAAGTATTTCTATGTCAGATGTGTCGTAAAATGACAATAATATGTAATAAATTGTCCCCATCTCTGCGTCGAATGACATTTGCGACCTTTTTGCTTTATTTTACGGTCGGATATTTCCACCAGTTACCAATCAAATTGCTCACACAAACTATATTGGATTAGAATACATGATATATTATGTCAGGATTCCAGGATGGCGTCGTTTTACTGTCCAAACTGAATTGTTCAACAATATAAACTGTAGATCAGATCTAAATTTCAAATGGATTGGTTGGAGAAAAGGAGAATTTAGAAACATTTTTTTTTCTCAAATAAGATACATATATGGAAAAATATTATTGGATATAGCCGATAAAATTCCAACCTTCATTCCTGACAGGCAATGTTTTACTGTCAATACTGAATTACTTCATAAACATAGATAGAATTCTTGATTAAATTGCAAAATTGGCTGGATGAATATAGAAGAATTTATAATTATTTGTGTTCGGATATAAAGTCTCAGCCACAATGGTTGGTGCATTGGTAAAAATACGAAACTTTGACAGAACAGTGTAGTTCTGGCGAACCAGATTTATTTTTTGGGTGTTTCTTTCGAGGTTTCCTGAATCTTCGAATGATTACTTGTTTTCTTGAGCTTTGGTCGACAATCTACCTGTACAGAAATAAGAATAGTGGGTAATTTCAGACGAACTGTCATATTCTATACAAATTTCTGGGAACGTCAATGCGAATGAAAAGCGATTTCTTAAAAAAAACACGATCGATGGAAATATTTTCGAATTTAACCAATGTTTGCGATCACATTGTAGTCAGTCGATATTCCTTGGTATGCTGCGTTTCCATGTCGAACGGCACTTGCTGACGTAAAACGTCATGGTATGCTACTCACAAGATTTTGTTTCCAAGAAAGCGGATCATTGTCAAGTTTGCTTAGGGAGCTTCTTGGAATTGGCGCATGCTAGGAACTGGCATAAGGCATTCCAAACACAGTGGCATGGTGCGCCGAGTTGGAACTCCTAGGAACTCCATGCCATACGTTTTGGAACTCGGCAGACAAAGGATGGCTAAGGATTGACACCTTCATAGAACAATACGTCGAGCTTAAACCGTCATACCTCACACTGAAAAAGAAAAATTTAGCTCGACAACAACATGCTCAAACCACCGACCTGCTGCCAAACAATCTCAATACGGGACAGACACGAGACGGGGATGTTGGGTTGGATTGGACTTTGGTACAAATCGCCTTTACAGGCATCCTCTTTCACCCAGGAGCTGTGGTGTTGTTAGGTTGTCCGTGATATATTTTGTTGATAAAAAAAGATCTGAGGAACGACCGCAGCCTCCTAAATCTCCTGCTTCAAACACCAGAGAACACATATTCGAGCAGGCTGACAGTATATTTTTGTCGACGGGTGTTAACACTATTCTCCTAAAGCAAATTGAAGCTGCTTTCGCCGCAAAATGAGATAATTTCTACATTTACGGCTTACAAATCCTTGCGACAAGCATGCCCTGAGGTTTTACGCCAACAAGCGACGCCCAAGACAGAAAGCCAGCATACCAAGGAACATAAGATGACTACGATGTGGTCGCAAACAGATTTAATTCCAATGGGTGAGCGAGTGAGTGAATAGGGTTTAACGTCGCTTTCAACATTTTTTCAGCTATATCACGACGGGGAAGGGAAGGGAGGGGAGGGGCAGGGGAAGGGGTACCTACTTGTAACAGAGCAGATCTAATGCTGCCATTTTATAGTGCTGTCCCACTGAAATATCATGCCGTAGGCAGACATGACACCCCACTCAGTCACATTATACTGACACCGAGCGAACCAGTCCTTGTTCTATCCTCTTAATGCTGAGCGTAAGCGAGGGAGCAACAAGTTCCATTTTTTTTCAATGGTAACTAGTGTCACTTTCTCAGGAAGAATAGTTCTTTTCATTCGCCATGTCGTTCCCACGAATTGCACAGATTAATGATAGTTCATCTGAAATGGTACACTATTCGAATACAGATAGATTGACTAATAAAGCTCAAGAAAAGCGGTAGTTCTTCGAAGATTCACGAACTGTCGAAGGAAATGCCCAAGAATCAATCCGGTTCATCAAAACTTTCACTTTTCTTTCAAAGTTCCTATTTTATTATCAATGCAGCCACCATTAAGGCCGAGGCTGTATGATATGCGAATGGGAAAAGATTCTGTCACTCTTTCCTTTATACACAAGCAAACATTCCCATTCAGTACTGTTCAGTTTCATGTTGGTAACCTCTGGGTAAATTGTTGGTACTGCACAGAAATTTTAAGCTCATTACCGTGAAGTCCTGACTGAACAGTACCATGCAGTTACCGATAATTAACTTTCCAGTTAATTACCAGTAACTGATCGGTAATCGATTGGTAACCGATCAATCGGGATATTGAAGGCTATTGGCCAGTCACTGATTCGTAACCAATAGGATATACCATCAATAAAATGTGTGGTAACTGATAGGTGGCTATTGGCCAGTCACTGATTCGTAACCAATAGGGTATACCATCAATAAAATGTGTGGTAACTGATAGGTGACCGATTGGTACTATTCAGTTATTTATTGGTGACAGACTCGATAACTGAGCAGTACCACAATGGGACCTCTCCTACAAGCGTTGCTATGAAAGCAGCACTGTGTGGGTAACCATTCAATAACTGAGCAGTAATCGATCAAGTTACTGATAAGTAACCAATATGTAACCAGGTGTGGACAATTGAGGTGGTAACATAGCAGTAATCTCTTGGTAACAACATGCGAGTTGTGAATGAAATTCCTTCTTTCGGTATCATGGATCTCTGTGAATACTCCATGGCGGATTTTTGTGTGTGAATTGCAGTGAACAAATATAAGTGAAGCTGGTTGAGCGATGTTCATTTCACTGAGATGTATATCTGTGGAGTTCAGCAATGGTCAGCCAAACGTATGGCTATTAACTGAAGTTGTGAGTAATAACGTTCGAATTGTTCATGACCATACTATACTTGACGATATATGGAGTTTAATACACGGGAAATATCTTCTTAGCCCTATCTGTCCTTAGACGGGTCCCCTACAAATCTTTTCACGGCAAAGTATTACAGAGCTGAAACTTTTTTATCTTTCCTTGAATCTTATTGGTTGGAGCGATATGCAAGAGGTAGGAAGAGCTAAAAAGCAACCATATGACTCCACAGGAGTGGTGTCATTTTGAGACTATTTGCACAATCTTAGGTGCAAAGAATAAATTCAAAATGGTGGTCGCGAGGTGCCAGGTGTCGTCAGAATTGTCGTGTTTTAAGTCCATTCTGTCCATTTTTCGCATTTTCCTTGCCTAAAATGGCATAAAGTAATTTATTTTGCCAATACTAATTATTCTCTGTCATATTAATAGCTTTTGAGAGAAAAATCGATAAATGGCGACCGTCTTGGAGTTGTTTACATTTTCTTGTACAAACTGTCCCAAATCCAGTCCCCTTCTCAAGGGGCAACGAAAACAAATAAGGGATGGGGGGCGAAATTGCTCCTCCAGGCTGGGTCAGTGTCCAGATCGCCCAGACCTGGATGAATTAAAATCAGCCAAGAATATGACAAAATGCATTTTTATCTTAAGTGGCAAAACAGTTGATCCATTATTATGGTATTGTACTCAGAGAAAGCCGGGACTACACTCCGGGGAAGGTGTAATTTGAGGACCCAAGCTGAAGATTTGTACCTAAGACAAACCATTTACATTTGTTTTTACACCTTTGTAGCCATGTAACAATACATTTAAACCGATAACATTATGAATCCAAAAAAATATCAGGATGTGTGTGTACAATTATATTCCTATGATTTGTGCATTTTATTCAGATGTCTATTTAGTGATTGTGTAGGCGGAATAACATATTGGTATAATCCCACATATCTAGATGTTCAACAGAAGTCCGATTATCTGATTCACAAAATATTTAATATCGTTAAATATATTTGCTAGTAACATACAAGAGTAAGAAACGGTTAATGGATTATGGTGTGTGTGTGGGGGGGGGGAGGAGGGGAGGAGTCGCTCCAGTCAGTCAGTGGATATTTCCATAAAGGCGAGGTCGACCGTCGTTGTAAGCAGACAGTTATGAGTACAAGCCACTGAACGTATATTGAGGGACGGTTTATTTATTCAGATGAAGAGTCTTGTAGTAATTTTGGCCCCTCCTAACACCTCAAGCGACAAAAATGTAGGCCTCCTCAATACATCATGTACTTATTATGTTATCTTAATTCGTTCTATCAGTGTTATCTGGGGGTCTAAGTCAGGGTGGGACACGCTAAGGGATCAATTTCGCCATCCAGAGGTACATGGAGATGGGGTTAAGAGGATCCCATATAACTTGATCATTGGATGAAAATTCCCACTCGAAAGACGGAAAATACATCCCGCCCGAGCCGCTGAGGTGAGGTTGGGATGTATTTTCCTCCTCGAGAGTGGGAATTTGATCCCTTTTCCCCATATAATTTCAATCGTTACTTTAACCCTACCTGGTCTGGGGAAGCCATTATGGCCCCTACCAAACTTTCTGCACTATCTCCGGAACGGCAGAAAATGGAGAGCTGAAACTCCTTGACTTTATAGTTTATCTTATTGGGATCATTTTAAGCCTATTTGCATAACCCCCCGAGCAGAGGATCACGGGTGAATTCAAGATGGCGACCACACGGGGTACCAGAAAAGTGATGTTTTTGTCATATTTCTTCAAAATTTCTGCTTTTCAGCGATGAAAAGTGGGCAAAAACTATTTTATTTCATATCACATTAATATTTGCTAATTTTTCATGCAGCTTCTGTGGAGAAATTGCAAAAATAAAAAATTCGGAAAATCTGACCGAAAAATCGACCAAAAAATGCCGTTTTAAAATATGACGTCACTGTGACGTCATCAAAGCGGCCATCTTGGATTTTTTTACAATTTCTGGTAGAGCTTGATCCAAGGGTATAGTGCAATAAGTTTCAACCCCCTAGCTCAAGGAGTAAGAAAAATAATTATACCTCCCCCCCCCACCCCCCTAGGCCTGGACAGGTCCCAAAAAGCCCAGACCAGATAGGCTTAATCAGTATTTTATTTAAAAATATCAACGACACACCAAGTTTCTGAACGTTGGTAGAGGGTGTAGTCTATAGTTGCGGATTTTTGGTCCCCCTCAAATTCTTTGAAATTAAAATTCCACCAGGTTTGACCCCATGAGAATTTTTGTTGGCCTTTTGTTCATTGATATTTGTGATATCATTCAGTTGACTGGTTGATTGGCTTCAAATCAGTACTTGGTATTTTGCCAGTAGGATTGGGCCATGCCTCACTATGCAGATGGAAGTGTGAAAGTGTGGCTGTGAATTGGGGCCATTTTCAGCTTACGAGCACATGGCATACTTTACGGTGTAAAAGTGAGCTTGAAAACCGCCTGGTCGACACCCTATTTTCTTTGCCAATTTTTGCTGGTCCTTGGACTGGGCACAGTGTCGGTGAGTTTCAGGACAATCGATTGTCAAATTTTTTCTTTGGTGGAGGGGGAATATTACCCATTTTGGACCAATTTTAGAGGATTTTCCTGAAGTTTGAAGCAAGTTCAGTATGGGTTATGGGGACCCTGATTTTCGTCAACAAGGCTTACATCTGTCTCGGCTTTATGTCAGGAGCTTACTCTTTCAAAAAATATATAGTTCTATGAGGGTTCTCTCATAACACGATTGCTGTTTAGCATAAAATGAACCTGCCTACTGTTTAATTTCAGATGCCATAGCCCTTCTATGGACTGCTACCAGAGCGCATCATGCCTGCAGCACGTGTCAAGCGAAGTGACTAGCCATCTGACACGTGTTGGATGACGTATCCCAGACGCTGTTACCATACGAGTTTTACGCTGTATTATATGGGAATCATTGTTCCCATATAACAATGGTTATATGAGATGTATTTTCCTTCTCTCCCAAGAGTGGGAATTTTCATCCCAAGATCAAGTTATATGGGATCCTCTTATTCCCATATAATACAGCGTAAAACTCGAACGGTATCATCGTCTGGAATGTGTCATCCCCTACACGTATGTGGTATGAGCACGTGCGACGCAGGTGGCCAGTCTCCTCGCTTGACACGTGTGCATGCATGCTGCGCTCGGTGTGTCGTTGATATTTTTAATAAAATACTGATTAAAGAATGAGAAGGAAAATACATCCCAACCTCGGCTCGGCGGCTCGGTTGGGGTGTATTTTTCTTCTCTCGAGTGGGGATGGTCGAGTTATATGGGATCCTCTTATTCCCAAATATTTTGGAGAAAAATCTTCAGATGGGGTTCTTCGAAAATTCCCTGCTGTAAGACTGTTGGTCCCTCCTAAACCAAAGCTAATAAAAAGTTGAATATTTTTATTCGTCTCCAGACCCCCGGGGAATGAATGATTCGTCCCTGACTGGGTTGTAATGTTCTAGGGACAAATCCAATGAGAGCTTAAGCAGTCGACCAACCTTTTTGCATATTCTGGCTTGACGCCTAAATTTAAATTTTATCATCTATTTGCTTGTGTCAAATTGTTCACTATTTCCACGGGAGAAAGTCCGTCAGATTGTGGTCAGATTGGAAACTGGAAACTTCAGTACTTTGCTGGTCACGTTTATATCATTGCAGGGACTGTTGCTCGCGGCCGGCTTCATCTCCAAAGTATATTGTGCGCAAAGATAACGGCACAAATCAATACAAGTGAGGTCATCGGTAGAGAAGAGCCTATGGAATAAAGAGTAAGAAAACATGTGATATTCTTTATACCATCCCAAGAATGGCTGTTTTTTTCCAATTTCCACACCTCTCTTCAGAGGTATTTTACCTAACATTAGTAGTATATTGAGACATACAGAATGGAGATCTTGATGCCAGGACGAGATCATAGATCAGCGATACCGATTTGATATTGTGTCTTGCTGGTATCATTTACATATTGCTTTTAATCATTGAAAAGTGTTGACCGCTTCTCTCTTGCAGGAAACTAACATACACTTTCAGAAGGATTGAGTCAAATTGACCAAATATTTATGAGAATACATGTGACGGATCCAAAATATGTGGGTCATGTTCCATTTTGACCTAAATATTTTGGGTCGTTTTGACCCAACTATTTCGAATATACCCAATCGTTCTGAAAGTGTATGTATTCTATGATTTTTTTCAAATTTGGTGCAAATGCTGTTATAAGAATTAAGTCTTTGGATGATGGAAGTAGAATTTCTTTAATGGACAACGGTTGAATATTGAATGACGGACTGGACGCTGATACATACCATTGCCAACTTTGCAGTTAAATGGAGCTTTAGAGTATGTGTCGATCGTGCTTTCTGTGGTCAGTCGGACGTTATTCTTCACTGTTGCATCGCAATCTTTAGTTTTCACCTCAAAACAGTCCAGATAATCATTTACGTTCCTGTAATATAACAAAGTCTGAAAATGAGATTGGCATGGAAGTGTGAAAATGTGAATTTTTGGTCTGTGTTTGCAGAAGAAATCCCAGTCACAGTTCATGATATGACATCTATAGATGCATGCAGAAGATAATTTAGTAATACAGCAAATTAAAATGCATTTGGATTGTCCTTCTTCAACAGATACTGAACGACTGTGATTCAATTTGTTACGAGTCAAGTTGAGATAAGTTGGAATGAATCTTCCCAAAACGTCTTTTAAATTTGACGTACTTTCTCTTGTCATGAAATTCATCTTCTCTTGCTGGCATCAGAGAGAACTAATTCCCAATTTCTTGTACCTAGCTTATAATTATTCCTTTCCTTTGTTCCTTTCATGCGTACATGTTGTAGATTGGATTGGATTCACTTGGCCACTCCGAACAAGTCTATACCGCCAAATGTCTCCATTCTAAGTGTATCAAATGTATCAAAATTTTCAAAATATCGTACACTGACGGAAAAAGTACGATCGTAGCGTGCAGCATCTCTGGTGCCAGGTTCCGTAATTTGTGTCTGATTGAGGAGGAGGAGGAGGGAATTTGGCTTAATGTCACACTCAAGTTTGTTTCACTCATATGGTGACAGTCAGTTTGGTTGGTGGAGGAAGCCGGAGTACCCAGAGAGAACCACCGTCCTTCGGCAAGTAACTGACAAACTTTCACACATGGACCAGCTGGGCTCGAACCCGTGCCGGTTCAGCGGTGTGAGGCTAGCGGTCACCAGCGAAGCGCCTCAGGCCACTCGGCCACCGAGGGCCCGTGTCTGATTGAGTTCAACCTGTGGCTAGGGACCGTTGAACGTTGTGTGCTTTACATCTTTACGGTATTCAAATGAACACACACAATCGGCACAATCGAAACGTGACTGAGATATATTGTACTCCAGAAAACGACTTGGGAATTCATTTGGATTAAGAATACTGGTCAGTGATAAGGAATTTATATAAAGAATATCATGATGTCTTGCTGTCATCAATGAAAACTGTTCGCCGCATCTCTCTGGCAGGAAAACATCTGGTGTGTTTTTGTTATCGTTGCTAATTTGATTCTAATCGAACACGATACTGGAGAACACATTTGTGCGTACAATAGATGTTAACCAAAGCAAATTTTCGTTCTGCGATTGAGAATACAGTACATGTGCATTGGATATTCAGGGACATTATCCAAGGACATAACCTCGATGATGTCCTGGTTTCGCTTAACCCGAGGCTAGGGACCGTATGAACCCATGTACTTCAAGATCCTCACGGTGCTCATATGAACAATCAGAATCAAAGCGTGACTGCGATGCATCATTCTCTAGATGACTTCACAACGAATATCATATGGATTAACAATACTGATCAGCGATACGGATTTCTTGCTGGCATCATTGTTGACCTGTTGAAACTGTTGACCGCTCCTGTCTTTCAGGAAATTAGCCTAGTTTTATGAATACTATGATTTATCCTTTTAATTTTCTGCTAATGTTGTTATATGGAATAGGTCTTTGGATTATGGACGCGGATATTCTTTAATCGACGACGGTTGAATTATGAACCAGACACCATGATTGAAGACTGCATGGTGACAGTCTTTGCTTTGTGAGCTGCCAGTTTATAACGATTATCCTTACATTAAACATTGTATGAGAGCTTACTTGCAGATTTGCTCGTTGCTTTGACCACTCGAGTTGAAAACGCAGGTGTTGGGGTCCTCACATATGCCGTCAACGCTGATAGCTGAAACGGTAGATTTATCAGAAAAGATGGACAATCTTTATGGAATCCGATCAGTTCAAATAATATGTAAGAATTAAATCCCCCTTTAAACTACCCACTATCCGCTCTCGTACCGTTTGAAAGAAGACCAATTCAGTGTTGCAACCGGGAAATGGTATCTTCACGGCAGTATGTTGTAAACTGAATAACAATTCAAGGAGAATGGATGAAACTATAGTCGTGAAGTGATTTCGCTTCAAGAAAATCATGTTCTTTTGGCAATATCGAAACAGTTTATTATAGATCTCTCAAGATAGTATAGCTATCTCTATTTGGATTTTATGTCAGTTATATACGAAAACGTTTCACGATTATGGACGACTAACCTCTTATCCGGCACCTATAGGATTATCTCTCGAATAGAAGTGCCTCAGTTGAATAAACTTGTCCTGGTTCTCCAAATGAAAAGTGCAAAAGTTAACTTTACAGAATTCATCTGGATTTCCAACTTTACTTAACGAGTCACCAATGTTTATACTTACCGAGAAATAAAAGGCACAGTGTAACACTCAGCTCCATTGACCTCTTCATTTTATCACAGCTGTAATCTACAATAATATGATGACTAAAATTGAAGCTGTATCGCAAAAATAAAATAAATCAAAAGTATATCTACATGTATCTAAAATATGTATGTATACTGTCTCCACAAATGTGTGTACCTCATTAATGACATACCATTTTCATTATATTTACTCACATACATTACAATTCTATGAACCCAATCCGTGTTGTTGGTATCGTCTTTGAACACTACAGTTGTAGAAATATATTTATTAATCTGAATGTTCGTTAAAAATCTTTCCATTTTACAAAACTAAAAATGTGCATGACTCGTGCACATTTATTTCATATACTTTTTATTTCAGTGGAGGTGCGCTCGATACAAGATGGAGGCGAATTCAACCGATAGAGTAGATAAAACTTGCACATGTGCATTTCATGTTCCCATTCCCAGTGGGCGTTAAATGCCTTTTTCGACATTTGGCGGTTTTAAGACACTCCCCCACCCCATAACTACAACGATTAATGTTTTTAACTTTTGGCCAAAAGCGCTCCAGAGGGCGTTAGATGCTCTTTTTTCATCTCTGCGTCGTCACCCAAGCCGGTAATAAGTGCCTTTTTGACTCATCATCTGTCCGCTCTTCAGAAATCCCCTCTAATCCTATCCTATAAGCACATTAACCTATCCTATAATCCCCTCTAATCCTATCCTATAAGCACATTAACCTATCCTATAATCCCCTCTAATCCTATCCTATAAGCATATTGCGATGACGACAGATAGACTTTCACATTTTACAGTATATGTATACAATTTAGGTTCATGCCCCTACTGACGGCGTTAAGTTCCCTTCTTTATTTTTTTTATTTAAGTCGATTTCCTAGTGATACAGGATATCGTATGTTATACGATCCTCTGGTCAAATAAATGATTTTTTCAATAAGTTAAAACTTTTCCACGAATGTATAAAACTTCTTCACATACTTGAAATAGTATAAATAAATAACTATACAAAGATAGCATGATGGAGTTTCCGATACTGTATTATACTTGAAACGAAATAGTATATATGGGCAAATAATGGGCACATATAATATGGGCGAAACTTCTTTTATATGCAACGACTGCTCCATAATTTCGTTTATGTGACCTTGGATTCTATCGATTAACCAGGAAAACTGCCTAATAGCTCCTAAATCTCACCTAAAAGTTAGATACAATCTGCTCACTGTGCTAATATACAGAAGCAGATGATCACTGCCTGCAGTTTACAGCATATGTGGATATAGCCATTTTGGAAATATTTTGCAGTGTTAGTTAACAAACATTTACGCGAGGGACTAGTATATTTCCCTTCCATTCATTTCAATCTCCTGGCATTTACTTCTCCAAAGGTGGCAAAACGCGATACGTTCTATGTTGAAACATAATTATGCAAAACTTTTCATCATTGCAAACAAAGAGCTCAATTGATCCCAATATACGCCGAAATGAGAAAGGAGAAGAA
Organism: Hanleya hanleyi; assembly: GCA_036873755.1. Lineage (NCBI taxonomy): Eukaryota > Metazoa > Mollusca > Polyplacophora > Lepidopleurida > Hanleyidae > Hanleya > Hanleya hanleyi. The sequence continues at coordinate 37,060 of JAVTVY010039513.1, read as the reverse complement.
TAAGAGATCCAACATGGTTGTGGGTAATAGAAGAAAGCGGAGAAGATAATCATCAGATCAGCTGATCAAGTATGTGATAGTTATGGGGTCATTCTATTCAAAACAAATGCTATGGTAATCAAAGGTTTCAAGACATCAGGCTCAATCCTTATGGAGATGGTTCCCAATCACCATACACCAGTTTATAGTGTTCCAAACGGATTTTTTCGACGAACAAGGGGCATAAGTGAGTCACGAAAATAAAGCCGGCTTAGCTTGAAATATGAACATGAATATGGTCAAAATAATATGTGGCGAATTAGAAAAAAAAATCCAGCAAAAACTCTGTGACGAGTTGCGTTCACATGCAGAGGTGGCCAATGGAAATAGTTTTTTAAACGATCAAGGGGCATAGCTCAGGAGAAAACGTCGGATCGGATCGAATAGGTCACATGCTCAAACATTTTTTTATACATGTGTGGAGCTCTTTTTTCATATATACAGTATGGTAGAGATATGACCGTCGTAATGTACAATTAGCTTGGAGCAGGAAATGATTTTGTAGATACCTAAGCCGATAAATAGCATTCACAGCTTAAAGTACTGTTACAAATGTGTTGAACCGTGCAACAGACAAGAACTGGAGGGGTTTAGGAAAGCAAATCACGGTTCTGCCTGAATGAACAGGTCGTAGTGACAATTGTATTTTACACCTTTCACATTTGAACCAAACGGTTTCATTGCTGATATTGGCTGCCCTGGCTACATTTAACTGCTCTTTTCAGAAGAGAAATTCGCATGCTATATCGGACCTGAGTAATACAAATGATTTGAAAACAGCAGGAAAGCGCATTTTCGAGTACAAAGCCCATTGTCGTTTTTATAAAACCTGAATAAGCACTGCAGCTGAAAACTGATGTGTTCGCGACTAGTCGACGCCGTCTGTTTACACGCGACATGAATTCACCATATTAAAGCCAGTAAGGTGCAGAAATGGTTATCATTGTCTCGCATGCTATTTAGCAGATCTGCTACTTCGCAAATAATTTCTAAAATCAGTGAGATTTAGAAAGGGATGTGCTACTTTGGAGATAATTTCTAGGATTACTGCTAGTTAGCACTTTGACTTGCCTGTTTCAAAAGAAAATATATTGTATAATTAGCATAAATGCTAAATATTGTATAGTTTTTTCTAACTTGCAGCCAGAAGAAATGTTCAATATTTAGGATAACCCGGAAACGCAAATTGTCGGACTGCCTCTCCCGAAAGAAAATATATTGTATAATTAGCACAAATGCTAAATATTGAATATTTCTTCTAAATTGCAGCCATGATAAATATTGAATATTTCTTCTAAATCGCAGCTCCCATTTGTCCGACTGCCTCTCCTTAAAGAAAATATATTGTATAATTAGCACAAATACTACATATTTTCAAACTTGCTTGGGCTGGTGAATAAGGATGTTAAGGCAGTCATAAGTACACCTTCTTTGCTGGCCTGTGCAACTCCTCTGACAATATCAGGGATTATTCTATCGTTCTTCCTGGTTAAACAACGCGCATGAGCTAGGTATATAAGAATTTTTAAGACAGTCGCAAGTACATTTTTCATTTGTGGTCTGTGCAACTCCACTCAGACAATAACAGATTATTCTATCGTTCTTCCTGGTTAAACAATGCGCATGTGCTGGTATATAGGATGTTTAAGACAGTCCCAAGTAAAGCTTGATTGGTGCCTACAGAACGGGCGATATAAAGGCAACCTCATTGATGCAGACAGCTGACATGTATTCAGACTTACTGGCACAACAAACCAATCATTCCGCGTCACTGTATGTTGGCATGCACCCAATGACCGAATGTGTTTCGGAGACAATCGGCCCCTTTCAATGTAATTTCGAAAGAAACAAAACGCCAAAAACAACATCTTCCTTTGATACTTGATTACAATAATCAAATTATATTCTAATTAGATGTTATTATAAAGGCGCTAAATATTGAATATATTGTCCTTTCTCTGATACTGTGGATATTTAACTGCGAATCTCTTCTATTTAGTATAGATTATAAAAGTGCTAAATATTGAATATATTGTCTTTTCCCAGACACCAGCTACATATTTATGTGCGGATCTTTTCTAATTAGATGATATTATAAAGGAGCTAAATATTGGATATATTGTCTTTCTCGGACGCCAGCTAGATATTTAACTGCGAATCTCATCTAATTAGTTGATATTATCAAAGTGTTAAATATGCAATATATTGTCTGTTCTCAGACGTCAGCTACATATTTAAGTGCGAATCTATTCTAATTAGATAATACTATAAAGGTGCTAAATATTGAATATATTGTCCTTTCTCCGACACGGTGTTACAGATATTTTAATGCGAATATCTTCTAATTAGACTAGATTATAAAAGTGCTAAATATTGAATATATTACCGTCTCTCCGAAAAGGCTCTTGTGTATATTTAACTGTGAATCTCTTCTATTTAGTGTGGATTATAAAAGTGCTAAATATTCAGTGAATATATTGTCTTTTTCCAGACGCCAGCTACATATTTAAGTGCGAATCTTTTCTAATTAGATGATATTATAAAGGTGCTAAATATTCAATATATTGTCTGTTCTCAAACGTCACCTACATATTTAAATGCGAATGTATTTTAATTAGATGATATTATAAGGGTGCTAAATATTGAATATATTGTCCTTTCTCCGACACGGTGTTACAGATATTTCAATGCGAATCTCTTCTAATTAGAGTAGATTATAAAAGTGCTAAATATTGAATATATTGTCTTTTCTCCGAAAAGGCTCTTGTGGATATTTAACTGCGAATCTCTTCTATTTAGTATAGATTATAAAAGTGCTAAATATTGAATATATTGTCTTTTCCCAGACGCCAGCTACATACTTAAGTGCGAATCTTTTCTAATTATATGATATTATAAAGGTGCTAAATATTGAATATATTGTCTTTCTCGGACGCCAGATAGATATTTAACTGCGAATCTCTTCTAATTAGATGATATTATCAAAGTGCTAAATATTCAATATATTGTCTGTTCTCAGACGTCAGCTACATATTTAAGTGCGAATCTATTCTAATTAGATAATATTATAAAGGTGCTAAATATTGAATATATTGTCCTTTCTCCGACACGGTGTTACAGATATTTTAATGCGAATATCTTCTAATTAGACTAGATTATAAAAGTGCTAAATATTGAATATATTACCTTCTCTCCGAAAAGGCTCTTGTGTATATTTAACTGCGAATCTCTTCTATTTAGTATGGATTATAAAAGTGCTAAATATTCAGTGAATATATTGTCTTTTTCCAGACGCCAGCTACATATTTAAGTGCGAATCTTTTCTAATTAGATGATATTATAAAGGTGCTAAATATTGAATATATTGTCTTTTCTCCGAAAAGGCTCTTGTGGATATTTAACTGCGAATCTCTTCTATTTAGTATAGATTATAAAAGTGCTAAATATTGAATATATTGTCTTTTCCCAGACGCCAGCTACATACTTAAGTGCGAATCTTTTCTAATTATATGATATTATAAGGGTGCTAAATATTGAATATATTGTCTTTCTCGGACGCCAGATAGATATTTAACTGCGAATCTCTTCTAATTAGATGATATTATCAAAGTGCTAAATATTCAATATATTGTCTGTTCTCAAACGTCACCTACATATTTAAATGCGAATATATTCTAATTAGATGATATTATAAGGGTGCTAAATATTGAATATATTGTCCTTTCTCCGACACGGTGTTACAGATATTTCAATGCGAATCTCTTCTAATTAGAGTAGATTATAAAAGTGCTAAATATTGAATATATTGTCTTTTCTCCGAAAAGGCTCTTGTGGATATTTAACTGCGAATCTCTTCTATTTAGTATAGATTATAAAAGTGCTAAATATTGAATATATTGTCTTTTCCCAGACGCCAGCTACATACTTAAGTGCGAATCTTTTCTAATTATATGATATTATAAGGGTGCTAAATATTGAATATATTGTCTTTCTCGGACGCCAGATATATATTTAACTGCGAATCTCTTCTAATTAGATGATATTATCAAAGTGCTAAATATTCAATATCTTGTCTGTTCTCAGACGTCAGCTACATATTTAAGTGCGAATCTATTCTAATTAGATAATATTATAAAGGTGCTAATTATTGAATATATTGTCCTTTCTCCCACACGGTGTTGCAGATATTTTAATGCGAATATATTCTAATTAGACTAGATTATAAAAATAGCGCTAAATATTGAATATATAGATGCTATTAAAGTAACCCACTATTCTGCCTACTGCGGAGTTTAGCAAAAGTATCTGCACAATATTGTCAAGTATGCTATTTAGCACCATGTTAAAGCATAGGAAATTTGAAAAATATCTAAATAAAAGCCAATCCTGCACCTACCTCATTAAAGCACACTCTGCAGCCGTTAGATGATTCACAGGTGGTCTACTTATTCTAAAGATAGATACATGTAGGTTGATACGTTAGAACATACGATTCCCTCTATATTTCTTCCGAGGCTATATGAGCAGTATTCATGGCGCTTACACTTTACGATATCAAACGATAACGAGGAGTAATGTAGTTTTCTCGGATTCCGGGTGTTTAAATCGTCATACAGAAGTTGGTGGACACCTTTCACCTTTAGATGATCTCAATGACGAACAAATGACATCGGGAAAACCCCCAGAGATTCACGCCCACTATTGTCATAAAAAAATCTCTAACGTTTTAACCAGATCACGTAAAAATATACAATATGTGCTTAAATATACAACAAAAAGAAAATCAGTAGTGTTCGTACATGTTGTTATAGTATGGCATACATGTATGATTCTCCCTACCTCTCCGTGTGTTGTATCAGCTCCAGTTAAAATGGATGAGCACTAGATCCTAAGGGACAAGACCACTATTAAAAATAGTCCCGATCCGTAATGTGTTGAACCGTACAAGGGATTTAGGAAAGCAAATCACGGTTCTGCCTGAATGAACAGGTCGTGGTGACAATTGTATTTTACACCTATCACCTTTGACCCAAATGGTTTCATTGCTGATAATGGCTGCATGTCCCTGGCTACATTTAACTGCTCTTTTCAGAAGAGAAATTCGCATGCTATATCGGACCTGAGTAATACAAATGATTTGAATTTCACCATGTCGAAAACAGCAGGAAAGAGCATTTCCGAGTACAAAGTCCAATGTCGTTTTTATAAAACCTGAATAACACTGCAGCTGAACACTGATGTGTACGTGGTCGACGCCGTCTGTTTACAGGTGTACGGACATTTCCCCCAGTGGACATTTCCCCAGCGGACATTTCCCCCAGTGGGCATTTCCACCAGTGGACATTTCCCCCAGTGGATATTTCTCCCACCCTATATTTTTAGGTTATTTTGAACATAGTTTCAAAATAATTTGGCAATAACACAATTTTTTATATATATATTTTTTTATTTTCCATATATAAGGATATACGGATTTCCACATTCTAGGTTTTACGATTAATGAGTCACATAGTGATAAGATATTATTCATATACACAGTGTATAGTAGTATTATACAGTCTTATAGCACATTTTAAAACAATATAAAAGATGTATACAGGGTATATAGCGTAACATTAACTGTTCGTAGGTCGGTGTCACGAAGCCATTTGATTAGAATAAAATTGAACTAAAGGGAAAACTGATATAAAAAATAGAACAAAATTATATTGTTTAAAAATACATCTTTTATTTTACCACTAGGTGATATAATGTTTTCTTAAAATGTTAAAATATTCACCATGTATATGAATATTATGTTGTACCACTATGTGATCCAATGCATTATATCGTTCAGTTTAAAAATGTCTTAAAATGTGCTATAAGACTGTATAATGCTGCTATATACTGTGTATATGTATAATATCTTATCAGTATTTCACTTATTTATCGTAAAACATATGTGGAAATTCTTATATCCTTTTTATAGAAAATAAAAAAAATATTTAAAACAATTGTGTTTTTGTCAAATTATTTAAAAACTATCTTCAAAATAACCTAAAAATATAGGGTGAGGAAAATGTCCACTGGGGGAAATGTCCACTGGGGGAAATGCCCACTGGGGGAAATGTCCATGGGGGAAATGTCCGCTGGGGGAAATGTCCACTGGGGGAAATGCCCTGGATTCCTGTTTACATGCGCCATGAATGCTCCATATTAAAGCACATCCTGCAGCCGTTAGATGATTCACAGCTGGCCTACTTATTCTAAAGATAGATCGCGGTGCAATGGAGGTTGATACGTTAGAAAATTCGATTCCCTCTATATTTCTTCTGAGGCTTTATGAGCAATATCCATGGCGCTTACACTGTACGATATCAACGATAACTGGGAGCAATGTTGTTTTCTCGGATTCCGGGTGTTTAAACCGTCATACAGAAGTTGGTGGACACCTTTCACCTTAAGATGATCTCAATGACAAATAAATGGCATCGGAAAAAAACCCCGAGATTCACGCCCACTATTGTCACAAGAAATCTCTTACGTTTTAACCAGATCACGCAAAAATACGAAGATTGTGCTTAAATATACAACAAAAAGAAAATCAGTAGTGTTCGTATATGGTAGGCCGTAGGGGACAAAAATCGCCATTTGGTGTAGACACATATTCTTAGCCAATCACAGAGCTGTTTTACGTGTTGATATTAATTATTATATGTCTACATACAATTTAATTCGATATCGTATCGAATTATTTTATATCTGTATACATATTACATATTTAGATACTGCATCAAATATTTCGATGCTGCATCAAATTAATTTGTATCCCCATTCACGTCATTTCGTATCCTTATACATATTATTTATATATGGATGGATGGATGGATGGATGTACTTGGGCATTCCATCGCACCGCGATGGGCACAGGTCGTGCGAACACGCCGTGCAACCCGTTTCCCCCAACCCGCCCTACACATGATCCCTCTTAACAGTGTCACATAGACACTGTTTAATCCCCACATTCCTATTACACAATATACCTTCTCTTAATTCCCATAACTACAGAAGTATCACATAATATTTCCATCTGTCAAGCCCCCTCATTCTCTTTTCTCGGACCGATTGTTAGTGGCAACTTTGATTAATTATCACCATGGACACTCATAATTAAATCTCCCAATAGCCACTCATCCTCCCCATTCACTCAACATTTAATATATCACCCATCGAATTTCTCTCCAACCCACTTTCTTTAATAATTGTTCCTGCCCCCAACACCCTAGTAATCCTCGTCCTTGTGTCCTAAATTTTCAAGTATCCTATTGTTCCCCGTCCTCTCCAGCTTTCCACTGTTGAGCCGTTTTACAAAGTAATCCTTCACCATTGCACCCAGTGTAAAGTCTTGTCACATTAACATTCTACAGCAGTTCTGCCTCCCCCAACCCCTCAATATCCGCTCTAATGGTCCACACATCCTGAACAAAGTTAGATACGATACGGCTCTCTGTCTTATCCAAAGTGTTACCACCAAGCCCCAACAAGTCTGATAAGACTAGGTCTTCATCATCCCCACTTATCATTTCCCATCTAATTTCCTTATGTGAAGCTATCAACTGACCCCTCAACTCGTCCCTACTTGCCCTGTACCTTTCACAATATAACAAGACATGTTTCATATCTTCCATCACCCCACACATTTTACACATTTTCTCTTCAATACTTCGTTTCATCCTATTCCTTGTGGCCAACGACCCTGTCCTAGCCAGCGCCAGCCAAGAAAAATCACCCGCCCAGTCTACATATCTCTCTTTCCATGGACCCTCTTTCTTCTTGTATATAAACAAGGATGACTTAGATTCCATCCCATCTTTCCACTCTTCTACCCACCTTTCATCCGCTTTAACAGAAACCATTTTTCCCCATCTTCTCTCACTGTTTCCGGTTTCAATTAAGTTAACATCATAGTTTGTGCTAATCACTTCTACTTCCTTGAACCACCCAGTCTGTTTCTCTGTTTTGAGACCTTCCTCTTAAGCAGGTTTTGCCCATCTATCCCCCTCCATTCTAACAAGACGCCCATAGTAGTTTAACTTCAATATTCCTACTTTGTCAGCCATTCTGCTTCAACCAAGTTCTCCATAAATAACTTCTATTGCAGTCATACGGTTCACCCCTAGTATCCATCTCCCTGCCTGTAGTTCCACCAAATCCAATACTGCCAGCGTTTTCCCTTCAAGTTCCACTATTTCTACCTCATATAAAATTGTAGAAACTGCAACTCTCTCCCACAATATTCTTGCGCACATACTTCGGTTACATGTATTGGCACTTATGGCCTTGACTATCCCCAACATTCTCTTTGCCTTTGCAATCATCTCTTGCTTTTGCACCCTGAAAATTTGTCCTTTTAACTTCATTCTAATTCCTAGGTACTTATTTTCATCCGCCTCTCCTACACAGTAAATACAAGACGTTTTAATTTCGACGCTTCAAAAACACTTGCCAGACACACTTAATAAACATGTCAAGGCGTTTTACTGTAAAACAGTTACGTTTTTTGAAAACGGAAACACTTATATGACAAACACCAACCGTTTCCACTAAAACGCCTGTGTTTATAATTTCTTTCGAGAATCGACACAGCTGGAAAACACTTGCGTTGATAAGTTTTGCACTAGTGTTTTTATTTAAAACATCACCGTGATTAACAAAAACGCACAACGCGATTATCTCCAGACACACTTATTAGACACGTCATCCGTTTTTAATAAACATGTCGCATGTTTATGAAACAAAACGCTACTGTTTTATGGTAAACTGCACATGTCAACAGCTTACGATTGCTTACGATTTGGTATGAAAACACCAGTGTTTATTCTTTTGATGCTACCGTTTATGTTAAAAACGTACAGGTTTATTAATTTTATGTTGGCGTTTATTTGCAAGTCGCTACTGTTTTAGGTAGGAAAACATAGGTATTTATATGTTTAATGTCAGTGTTTTAATTCAAAACTGTTGCCGACTTTGTCAAAAACGTGCAACAGCATCAAAATTTTATACTATTTACGACTGAAACAAAGATTTGCATCATGTACTACGTCTGATTTTGTTTGGTACAACACATTTGTAAAAAAATATTGATGGGAACTTATGATAGACATACTTGCAGGTCAACAAAATCAGAATATCAACAACATAATCAGAATACCGACAAAATCAGACGTAGTACATGAAGCTAATACTTTGTGTTTCAAACAGAAATGCTATATAATTTGACACTCTAAAAAACGTCCAGTTAACAGTTTCATACAAGGTTAAGAGAACTCTATTGTTTCATTCTGACTTCAGTGAAATCTCAATTGAGTGACTTTTCCCTCAAATTGAGTTAGCCAAGTCCTGTTACCTATAGACTGGCTCTGCTTGGACATCTTTCTCATGTCAAGGCGACAAAGGCTTCGGTTTCGCCAAACAGACAGTATTCTAAGAAGAGCCACTCCAGGGGCCACTTTCATGAAAGGTCGTACACCAATTTGTATCGTAAGTTTACGATACGCTCATTATAATAATAATAATAATAATAATGATAATAATAATAAAATTTACTATAAAAAATTTGTTGTATGATCTTCGTGAAATTGGCCCCAGCTTTCCAATGCATATCACAGTAAATTATTGCATCATACTACTTAATAAATTCATAAATCAAATGAATTCATGAATCAAATAACTCTTTAATGCAATATTGATCAACTTTGACTTTCCCAGCATTACTAGCTCAACATTGTTATCAATGCAACATAATGTTCACACACAACACCATGACATATGTACATTTGATACTTAAGTTGCATGACATATTTAATTTCTTTCCAATATTTCAGGTACAGACTATATTCTAAGAAGAGCCAGATTTTCACCTCAAAATGCTGTATCAAATGCCTGAAATGAATAGATTAATAAATCAAATGAATTCATGATTCAAATACCTGCCTAATGAAATGTCCATCAACTTTGACTTTTCTAGCATTACTAGTACAAGGTATTAAACACTAGGAGACCTGTACATTTGATACTTGCAGGAAATTTTCAATTTCTTTTCAATATTTCAGGTACAGACTGTATTCTAAGATGAGTCAGATTTCCAATGCAAATCAACATAATATTGTATCAAACGACTTAATTCATAAATCAAATGAATTCATAAATGAAATAACTGCTTAATTATGTATCCATCAACTTTGAGTTTCTAGCATTTGTTATCAATGCAGACATAATGTTCACACACAACACTATGAGACCTGTACATTTAATCTTTGCATGGCATTTTCAATTTCTTTCCAATATTTCAGGTACTTCGCAGACTTCTGGTCTGTGTAGGGATCACCAAGATCAAGTTCCTGGCATAGTGCCAGGAGCTGCGAATAGATACGAGGATAGCTGAGATCCATTGCGTAATACACTAGCACACAGTGAAGGACTGCCTCTTTCACGTTATCAGTTTCGCAATATATGATCCCTTTATCTGCTGTTATTACAATTTCCTGCACTTTCACTTCATTGGTCATAAACATGACTAAACGGGGTGGGTCGAGTTGTTTTCCACCTACTGCATTTACAATGTCCACCTCAGCAACCCCCTGAAACAATGTGAAGGAAAAAGAACAAATTAATCCAAAGACAGCTGTATAATTATGACATATTTATATTATCACAAATCAATTTCATTTTCCTGGGATCAAATGTATACAACATCACATTTATATAACTCTGGGAAATATTCTGCCTCTGCCCAAGAAGGTCATGAAAGGTGTATAAAGCTTGACGGCTTTAATACAAACCAATGAGAAGAATAAACAAAATATTAATTTGTTCAAAATGGTTATTCCGTTGTCCACTTTCTCCTTAAGGCAAAAACAGAGAACAAGATCAAGTGACCTGATATTCGAAGTGACCAATTTGTCATCTTAATTGTAAATGAGTCATAAAAAATGTTCCTGTTAAAGTGTTCATGAAGAATACAGACTGCTCCATGAAACTGACATCAAGTGAGATGAGTGAGATGAAATTAACGGGAAGATTCAATGATTCTGACCAGGGTACGAAATTCGGAATTTTTTTCACTTGTCTTGCAGACCAGTAAATTTGATCATCTAGTCTATCTCTACAGTTTACTGGTCAGCTAATCTGGTTCATAAATGTAATGAAAATATTCTACTGGTCCACAGGTGAATCGGAATGTTCACTGGTTCGCCAAAAAAATTCTAGTCTCGGACTAGCGGACCGGTGGGAACTACAAACCCTGCTGAATATATAAAATATATAACTTCCATGTCACTTTTCACTACATATTGATAAAATTCCTTCCTAGATTCGAAAGAATTCTCTTATTTTACAACACTCAAGACTACTTTCTGGCATTTTTGTCCTGTCATTTGAATAACCAGTAAAATCACTGTACGGTTTAATTCGAGAGAATTTAAGACCTCGATTGGGTCAATTTTTGATTTAACGTGGAACTCGTTTATTCCTATCGATAGACTAAACTCAGCGACAGATGATCCCATTTCCTGCCTACAAGAGATAATTCTCAAAGGATCATTTGCACATTGTGTACGAAATACGGGCTTATCTTCAAAATGAAAATTTGAACTATAAAAACCATGCTGGTATAGCCTCTGAGCGACAGGAAATGCAGTTGTCAGAAGATATTATTAGATGTTCAATAAGGTGAATGAGATAAAAAAAAAATGCTTTACCTTCTTGATGGTAAGTATTGGCTGTGTCTTCTTTCCCTTCCCTTTGTCAAAGGCTGTGGATTTCTCCAGAATATCTAGTATGGTGGCATCACTGGCTCCATCCTTCAAACAACTAAAGCACAGGGAACAACGGAAGTGATTCGTGGCTGCCATACTACCGACTCCGACATTAGCGTCTTGAAAATCTGTCGATTTCGAAGGCCAAAACAAAAGGCAAATAAATGGTGACAAGATGAAAACTTGTGACAAACGAGAATGACAGACCGTTTGGATTTATATGCGAACGCGAAGCGTTCGCATTCTTAGATAGAGCGTGTGTCCAAATGAGACCTGAACCCTTACTACCTTAGCGATCGAAAATGTTGTTACCGAATTGACTAACTTCCGGTTTCATGGTGGGTTCCATCTTGAATTCTGTGATTTGATGCATGACGGGAGGTACGATTTTCTCTGTAAATCTGGAAATCATACGCACACGTGATTTCTTTATGAATCAATCAGTCCAGTAAACAAAACTAAACAATAACTCCAAATAAAACCTCCAAATATTCATTGTGAAATCCCTATCAGCGATAAAGTTAGACTCGTACCTTCCCCTTGCTCAAACGGGGTCTCCGCGCGAGTCAATGGCAAGGTACAAGTTCATACCTTGCCTGCATTTGTACGGGGCGAACATTTGATTGTTCGAAGCTGATGCCGCTTCTTTCGTGTTCTACATGTACTCTGCCCTGTCTAGGGTGTTCAGTACAATAAATATTGAATTGAATTGAATTTGTACGAGTCAGGCAAGTCTTGTCGTCTGCTAGAAAGAATATTCATAACACCAACGTCATACGCTTCGGACTGTCAACACACCAGCGGTCATGAAGTGCAACTTTTCCAATATTTCGGCTCAACAAAGAAAGGGTTGATTTCAGCAGAGGTTTGTTAAAATTTGCTGCACAAATAAGTGTTGACATTATTTTACTACTGTCGTTACTTTCATAACCTAGGAATATTTAACTATTGGTAGTTCAACTGCCTTATGCTAAATATTCAATTTCACTCAAACTGAACATGCATTGCAACTCCAACCGAAAGTGAAACTTACAGCGAGGGGAATTAACTCTACATAAAACATTGGATTTACTCCCCTTACATAAAATTTTTAATTTTATCTTTTTCAATTACTTTTTGTAATCCGATTATTTTCTTCCTCATTCTCAGTTGTCATTGATATTTTTACAATAGATCACAACTATGTAAAGACACAACCAAACAATGTTTAGGATCATTCTTATGCCAGAAAAAGCGTAAAACAATCTGAACTGAAATTAATGGATGCATTTCACATGTTTCAGTGCAACATTATTGATATCCCTGGTGATGGAAATTGTTTCTTTCATTGTCTTAGTTTAGCCATACATGGGAATATATCAAGGCACCGACATTACAGATACCGGTTTCACAGGGCCATTGGAACGCTTTGGAATGCGATTCTGTCCTGGATTTAGTCATGATTTAGATGTGTTTTAGGCACGACTTCATGTCAAGTTATCTAGTTGAGTGGATTCCGCTCAAGTTTGGGTCAATAAATCGCTCAAGTGGTGGACAAAATCACTCAAGTTAGAGTGAAGTAACATTCACTCAATTACTTGAGTCAAATTTCACTAAACTTGAGTGAAATATTTCACTCAAATACTTCAGTGGTATGAATTTCCACTCAAACTTGAGTGAATTTCACTCAAGATGTTTTAGAGAGTATAGACTTCCAATACGCATGTTTCGAGTTATGACGTTACTTCGTCTGAGTGAACTCCCTTTGCGCACTGACGTCATTTGGCGAAACCCCATAATATTTGGGGTAGCGCAATGTTATTTCTCTCACAATAATACTCCTTTACCAAGGCCATCAAAGCGTAACCCGATGTTTCACAACTGAAATAGTCCTTGAATTAAGTAATCTTTACACCCCGCTATGTTAAAGGATAGGGGATTGGCCCTATCGTTTCGCCAGAGGAATTTGTCGCTGCGCAAAGGGACGTCACTCAGGTGATGTAACGTCATAACTTGAAAGATGCGTACGGTATTAATACCGGGCGTGGAGTAATAAAATACTTGAAGAAAGACTGTGAACTCGGTGACAACAATCAATGCAGTTGGCGACGAGAACCATTACTTGTATGCCGGCCTCTCTGTGAAAACATGAGGGAGCAATACAGGCATCCCAGTCAATACAAACTAGTATTGATATGTACCTAAGTTTGTAAAAAAAAGCTATCTTTATGTGGAATATTGGCCTAGGACATTTAACGAGAGTAAAGCCTAACCAACATTTTGCCTATTTATAACTATTAATCTAATTATAGCCACAATGCAAATTGATATGTACCATCTGTATCAACGATATACCTTATACATGAAGTTTTTCTTATTCATTTTTTTTCCGAATGTAACTGAAGTAGTATTTAGCCAAAGTTCTAGTGAACACTGTTATCCATTTTACTTCCTTCCTCCATCAATTATAGATTGTGCCGTTACACACATATACATGTACATAATTGTTTATATTAATTGCTGCCAAAAGTTACTTAACTCATTGCCTACGGCAAGTCGTTCAATTCAATTCAACTTTATGGTATCATAGAAACAATTTACATGTCCATTAAGGACTGGATACAATAACACTCAAACAACTTGTGAGATATGAACATGACCAGGCAAAAATCAAGGAGTAGTGATAACAGTAGCTTGTGACTGTGAAGAACTTGATATAGATCAATACGAAACCCAGTCCAACATGGCTAGGCCCTACATGTAACCTGTAAATATAGCAGAATGTTGAGTGCCTTATCCTGTCTATAAGCACAGCATCGCGGAACAATAGAGAATTGAGAGAGAATATCACACAGGGACAATTAAATTTTTGCATTTTCTCAGTTGGAACGCATTGTATATGAAGCGTGATATTGACAAGCTCATCCAGCGTGAGCGGCTCATGTTCTTAAACTTGCGCCGGAAAGCCGTTGTCAGCGGCTTCTTGATAGCCTTATCTAAACACACCTGTGATTGGTTGTTTCGGCCTCGTAGCGAAAAATTGACCACTTAACGGTCCCGTGATATATGAATCACTGGCTACATTCTTTTCAGCCTCGATTTAGAGTTTATTACATCGAGAATCGCCAAATAACGTCATGTCATGTGACAATTGTGTGGGGAAACTGCGGCCGTCGTGTGTTGTGTTTTTGTTTTCTACTGACTAGACAACATACAAGTTCAAGAAAGGTTTCCATCATCAGATTTTATTTATACGAATCACCAAAGCATCAATGATTGTAAAAATATATAGATAGCTTCATGAAATGCAACAAATGAAAGGGGTTTTCCAAGCATGGCGTCACCATCCCGTGTGGGCGATGTAACTTCGTAAGTTGTGCGTGGTTTTTTTTTCTCCCGACTTGAAAAAAAAGAACAAACAATTCAAGAATGGTTTCCATCATAAGTTTTTATTTATATGAATCCCCAAAGCTTAAGGATTGTGGTTCAGAAGATAAATGCTTATTTGCTTGATTGAGGGTTGGGCCAGATACCATCCATCGCAAGTGAAATTTTCTTTGCATAATCTAGATTTTATTGCACATTGTACTTCCATTTGTAAATTAGTATTTTGTAATTAATGGCTAACAGGAAAAATAGTTTTTCATTGATTGTCATACCCGACTCACCCGAGTATCATTTTCAGAGACTATTGATTGACTGGTAGCAATAGTGGAGATATAGCTGCTTCCTGAGCAGCAGATTTCTTTCCCAGAGTTTCAATTCAAAATAGTATCTATTTGTTTGAAAAGCCCCCCAAAAAACACACGAAAAACTGGCCATAATACCAAGCTGATCCGTATGTAGTGGTACTACTATTATACATACACCCGGTACTGGCACTGAATGAAAGTATTAGAACACAAGTGCCAAGGCATCCAATCTAATTAAAATTAAATCCTATCTGCTCCCCATTTGGATACTGTCGCTTGTAGGATCTAACAGGCTTGCAGTAACTCGCGTGTTAACCAATCCCGAGAACGCTTCATAGTGCTTTGAAGGGAACATTGATGACAGAGAAGTTTTGGTTGGCTCAGCCGAATTAGCCGGCTCGCTGGCGGGGTGTCTTTTCATGTTGCCGCGGTCCCGACATTGTGGCGCCATAATACGGGGTAAATATATGAACTGATCTTTGGTGTAAGTATTGGGGTAAATGGACCCAGTGAACCTATCTCCCCTCCCCGACTGCAAATGGATGAGTCCAGATGCGACCATGATGTCATATTGCTATTAAATATCCATGGTATGGGCGCTCAGAACACCAAATTCAATTGAAATACGTAAGATCCTATATAGCGACATGTACGATTGGGGAGCATTGATAGGATATTAATTTATTAAGATTGCAAGGCATCCATCTCAGAATATTTCAGTTCTCAGACATGTCAGATAGTATTATTTCTAAGTTTAAGTTCAATTGATTCATTAATTTCACTACATACATGTACATATATTCCTAACACCAGTCCATGTGATGACCTAGTTTTAGCTTGACCTCTTCATTCTTCAGAAATTAGACCCAGCATAGATACATGTACAGCCCCAAGAGCTATGGTAGGGCAGCTCTTTACACATGTACATGTTGCCTCCTGAACTGCATTTCTCTGAGCTGAGGTCAATCTTTGGAAGAGTGACCATAGCAGGCTTCCATACTTTAGTGCGTATTAATCTCATATCTCAAAAGAAAACAATTAATAGAGTATTATTTAATACAGATTTGAGATTAAGTACATGTTAAGTGACTATATATAGGCCTACAAAGCCTGTCAATCACTGAAGGATAACTATTTTGGTCTGAGAAAGAATAAACAATTTGGAACTATTTTTATAGGTGTACTTCGCTGGACAACCCTAAAACCAGAAATTTTCTATATCCCATAATAAAGGTGAGAACAACTCACCTTTCTGAAAATATATAGTTTACCCTACCTACGGTACCCATGGAAAAATGTTAGGGCCATCATACCATATGTGGAAATTAATATTTTTGCATAATTTATTCCGCAAGTTTATTCCATAGGTAAAGAGTTCATAGATGAACTGTCAGCAGCAACGTTAATATATCAATTTATTATCATATACAACAAAGTATCTAAACTACAAACTTGGTTATGCTGATTGTAAGTTTACTTGACACTCCATGTTAAGTGTTTTACTTTGATAATTGTATATTTGTTTAAAGGCTGTTTCGAGCTGTTATCCATGTATTTTCCCCCATATATCACAGAGAGTGGTTTGGGCGTAAAGGAATGAATTGAATTGAAATTGTATTGTGCAATAAATTAAATTATTATTATTCCCATCCAAATCTCTGTTTTTTTCACTGCATTCGCAGAGTATAAATTATAATATTGGGAATTTCATTTGGATTTTCTAACTTGATATGTAATAGGTAAAGCCAGAAGAGAAGGCAGATTTTCTATCTGCGTTCGCTTCTAGGCTTTGCCTATTTCATATTAGATTCATCTACAATGTATAGCATAGATAATTTTGAACTGCTCAGCCATGTATGCATTAAACGTTAGGCCTATATTGTTACCGGTGTTGTTGTTGTTTAAGTTACGTTGTTGTTGCTACCGTCAACGAAACAAAACCGAACTTTATATTTCGGATTACCGCTATGAAAATGAATGTAATTAGCGTTCTGAATCTGTGAAAATGTATCAGACGGAAGTTACTAATGAAATAGGTCAGTTCAGAAGATGATCTTACCAGAATTCTTGAATAGCGGTGCCACTCTCTCTCCACCAAATGCCGACAGCGACGAAAAAGTCCAGCAGACGATATGCGCCTGGACCCCGTGGAATAGAAATGAGCCTACGTCATACCTAACACCATGCCGTGATAAACGCATCCGTTTAACGCTGTATTGTGCTGAATGTATTACCTTACTATTTAACAAATGCACGCGCTTATACACATAGAACATTAACATTTAATAAACGCGTACGGCGCCAATCATTGACCTTTATTTGTACTTAATTGCATGCCTGAATAAACGCGTCCGTTTTATGGAACTTCTGATAGATCACGTGATTAACAAACCATCGTGTTAGGTCTATTATCATTGGTCTGTTCAGTTTTAAATCTTTCAGGGTATCGTCATAGTTTTAACTTAATGTCATTGTAAAACACTAAGGTTTTTGTGCACTGTTAGCAGGATATGGTCGAACCGACAATAAAAAATATGGTTGCCCGCGACCATAAAAGTTATAGTACAGACATGACGTACCATGTTTTATGGTCACTATCTGACAATACAACTTATGGTCGGAGTAACCATAAAAGATCTGGTCACCAGGCGACCAGATATTTTATGGTCGCTCCGACAGTGAATTATATGGTCAAGTTGACCATACAATATATGCTCGCTCAAACAAAATTATGGCCGAAAGATTCTTCTGACCACATATTTAGTGGTCAAGAGCAACCATAAGAAATATGGTTACCATACTTTTCCTGGTCGGAGGCGACCATATTTTAATGGATTAATACCGCTTGGTGTCATCTTGGTCACAGCCAATTGACCTTTCTGACCTGTCACCCTCACAGTAATAAGGTATCAGAAAGGTCTCAATAAGGTACAGGCCATAGATTCGACATACATACATACAGCACAGGTACAGTTAAGGCATATACCTTGTTCGTACCTCCAAATTTGCCATTTGATTCAACATGGGCAATGTACAGATAAGGTACGTCCCAAAAATGTTAACGATGCCTTAACTGTACCTCGCTTGAATATTGTATCATAAAGGCACTGTAACAAGGTATCGCTAAGGACCATTAAGGTATAGTATAGGTACATTGGGATAAATCCAGTCGAAGAGCACGGCGCAAGCAGGGTTCATCCAGAGGTACACTCAAGGTACCGGGTCTTGTGCAAGGTATGGTCAGCCATTTTATAGCTGGAGGTACCATTAAGGTACAGTCGGGTTGCTACAGAAGGCTCTGGTAAGGCATAAGCCATGGTCAAGTGTAGTTACGAGGTGCAGTCAAGTCATGGCGAAAAGTAGTACACTTTAAACTTCAATAAATCAGATTGTTTCCGCAGAATACTTTAGTTTTATTCTTTGACATACATTACGTATTTAGCACTATTAAAACATATACAAAAATGTAAATTGATAGATACATCCGCTTACTTCTTTACCAAATTTACAGTCTATGGTTTGACCATGCTTTCTTGTTTTAGAGTCCTTTGTTTTTGTATCCAGACAGATTATTGTTCTCCTCAGTCATGTGGTTTTAACATAAAAGATGGACCGCACATTCTCACCTGAACATCTCCACACAATTGAAACATAAACAGCAAGATCCTGCTCACTTCGTTACAGTCTGTGGTTTGACAATTCTTTAATTATTATCTTATGTACAGTCCATGATTGTTGTATCCAGGCAGACTATTGTTAAACTATAGTCATGTGATTAATAGATAGAACCTGGAACACACACTCTCACTTCACCAAATCAGCACTATTAAAACATTTTTACAGTAACATATAAACATCCTGCTCATTTATTTGGTGCGTGGATTGTCACTACTTTCTTATTTACAGGCCTTTGTGCTTGTATCCAGACAGACTATTGTTCTTGTTCGTCATGTGATTTTTACATCAAAGAGACACCATACATTCTCACCTCAACTCCCATCTCAATAAAATCACTGTTGTTCATATATCTGACTGTGAATAGCGACTTATGTTAGATGATCTCTGCCAATTGAGTCCATGTAGACATGTGGACATGGTAAAGAGCAAGTGAATCAACAATGATCACCACAGTCCTCCACTTGCGGCTCATCTATCCCATTGTCCAGTTGACCACAGAAGCTGTGCTGTCGATTGTGTTGTACAGAAAGCTGAAATGAATGAAAAACATCATTAGAGAGGTATTTCTGATTCACAAGGCTCAGGAATCCCTTCCGATGACACAAATGTGATTACATGGTATTAATAATGAATGTGTTTCTGCAATAGGAAATCATTCTCTGTGATATTGCGATTTTGTGCAATATTTTTTCCGGTTGTTGTTGCAGTATACTTCCCATCACTTTATACGAACAGAATAACTAGCAATATGTGTCAGAAACTAGATAAACTAGAAGTTGTTATCCATAAGCAATTTGTTTATTTAGATATGTGTCAGCTTGATTGAAACATGAATAATCTACTTCTGACATGGATATTTTATCCCAATTGGGATATATATCCCAGTTAGTACTTTTTTGCTGGCAAAAACAGCAGTAGTATTATACTATACGAACAGAATAACTACTGTCTGTCCCACATAATATATCCGAGATGTTTTAATCGATATATCGGAGACAATGTATTGGACAAGTTGGGGAAAATACCTAGATCGATGTATTATACATCGATCGAGGTAGGACTATGTCAACTTCAGGTTTTATATATTTATGGAAAATGTGGATATATACCTATACCCTGAACTGCATGGATCTTTCAACGGCTCGATTGTTCCATGATTTTCACATCAGCTTATTGCTTCGTTTAATGCGACTAATCATTCAAATTAGCCACTTTAATATTTCAAAAATGAAACATGGCTTCAAATGACATTCATGGAAATTTATTTTGTAAATAAAATGGCATGTGATGGCATAATTCCATCTCAAAGTCATATCAAAGTTGCATGAAGGTAGATGCATGGACTGATAAATAAATTTGATTAAATTGTCCGATGCAATGCACAATCTCCTAGCATGCACACACATGGCAGGGTCAGAATACTCAGAGCAGAGGTCTGTTTTTTATGCGGTGCGCATGCTAGCAGATTAGATTATGGGTCTCTCAACTAAACTTGATTTATCAACTAGGCGTTGACTCTTAAATCCTGCAATTTGCGCATGATCTTGGCATCGAAGTATGCCATCACATGCCATTTTCATTTACAGAATACATTTCACCAAATATGTCATTTGGAACCATCTTCTATTTTTGAAATATTGAAGTGGCTAATTTGAATAATTAGTCGCATAAAACAAAGCAATAAATTGAGGTGAAAATCATGAAACAATGACGCCATAGATGTTGTTAAACCGGCTATGTGTGGATGTCCACATTTTGCATAAATATAGAAAAGCTGAAGTTGACATAGCCCTATACCCCAATCGAGGTATACCCCGATGAAGGTATAATACGTCGATCAAGGTGTTATCCCCAACCTGTTGGACGACATTGTAACTTCACACGGGTTTCCTTCACACATTAGATACATGTAATCAAAAAGTACTAATTTTATTCCAAAGTATCAAGAAAATCCTTCCAGTCTAGCTCTCAATAAATCGCGATAACAAAAATTAGATGTCATGACGTCAAGTCTGCATTTTATAAAATTGTCAGATCAACATCATCGTGGTCCCAAAATAACATGGTATGTATTGGTCATTTTTGTCCATTCTTAACATATTTCAATAAAATATGGAGGAAAAATTAGTATTTTTTAGTTTACATGTACATACTGTGTGAAGTTTCAATGTTGTACGATAAATTGTCCCCGACATATCGACAAAAACGGTTCGGGTATATTATCTGGGATAGACAGAAATAAAATATATAAAATATCCAAAGTGAATAGGCTACACAGTTAGTCCTTTTTTCTGACCTGTTCATCTAGGCATATAAACTTACTGGTACTTGCCTTGTTCCGTTGTTGTTCAACTTGATTTTGTTGTTGTTGTTGTTGTTCAAACAGCGATTTCTCTCTCTTTCTTCACATTTGCCGTGTTATTACCGTATTAATATGCCTCAGTGGTTAAATCCTTGTAGTCCTACATCACTACGGCTGTACATTAAGAATTTGACACACAAAAGCAACTTTGCTGGTTGGAACACGAAAATATAAACTCCCTAAACGGCCAACGAATGCCACGTTTACAGCAAAACGCAGAACGAGGCTTTCTGAGGTTCCCTAGCAAACTAGTATGTGTAAGTAATGTAACAGTGAGTTAGGGTACCAGGCTGGGCGTCACAATCGTCACAGCGGAAGTAACAGTGGGAAAACAGATCGGCTGTTCTGTCAATTACGGTCCGTAATTGCCACAGTCTTCACGGATACTTGTGATAAATTTCTACAACTTGGCGAAGTTGACATAGCCCTATACCCCAATCGAGGTATAATACCCCGATGAAGGTATAATACGTCGATCAAGGTGTCATCCCCAACCTGTTGGACGACATTGTAACTTCACACGGGTTTCCTTCACACATTAGATACATGTAATCAAAAAGTACTAATTTTATTCCAAAGTATCAAGAAAATCCTTCCAGTCTAGCTCTCAATAAAAGTGAAAGATTGTTCATCTATTTAAATTAAATGTAAACCATGTTCAAAACTGTAAGCATTTTGACCATATTATGAGATTGTTCAGCATGCCTAACTCGGACACCACTTTTGTACCTCGCCTTCCTCAGATTATTTTTAACAACACGAAAGTCGTAAATAAATCCCAGGATTGGTCAGAATTACTATTTAAAGAGGCGTTTGCAATTAACAGTAACAAACCACAATTAAATAATGCACTGAAAGCTTCAAAACAGTTAGCTTTGTTTGATTGATAAAACAATAAAATCTGACAAATGTATATTATATTGAACTGGTCACTTCCCTGGTGTGTATATACAAACACTTGTCAGCCTTCCTGAGTCTTTGTTTATTGCCGTCACCACTTACGGTTTAATACCACATACTGTTAATCCCTTCTATCATGTATCTTTTATGTAATGCCACAACAACTGTTTATATTGCACATAATTAACATTGATGGCATTTTTACAACCATATATGTTCATTCATAACCGATGATTTCAACACATTACCTGTATATACACCGTTAGGTTTCTCTGTAAAATTACTTCAGATGATGGTTTGGAGGAATCACAGGCCCTCAAAACAAGAGTGTCCGGGGGAGGGGGGAGTGGACGGTGGTATTACGATGAAATGTCGAAATATGGGGTCTCTATATATAACCCCATGCTTTAAATAAAAATATATAAAGCATGGGGTTATATATAGAGACCCAATATTTCAACACTTCACCATCATAACACCTTCAACCCCCCCCTCCCAAAAAAAACTCTTGTTTTGAGGGCCTGTGGTAGGAATAAACCGAAGTATTGAGTCACAATGAATTGCTTGTCATTCTTCGGAGTGCTTACCCTGCTTTACTATTTAAATTATGCAGAACACTTACCGCAGCGACCACAAAATTATTGGTAAAAAATGTGCCCATACAAGATTTTTCATGGTCGCAACCAGGGACAATAAAATAAATGTATTTTACCGTCCCTGTCGCAACTCATTAAGCAAAAATAGAGATGGCCATAAAAATGGGGTTCGAAAAAGTGACGATATAAATGCTTGTCAAACTATATATGCGATCACCATTTTTATGGTTGCAATTCGTTCAGCACATAAAAAGGACCATAAAAATGTGGGTCGGAAAAATGACCATATAAATGATGGTCGACATATAGATTCGACAATAAAAGTTATTGTCAACACTGGTGACCAGATATTGGTGACCATCATTTTTATGGTCGCGCCCCGTTGACTATATATTCATGACCATCATATTTATGGTCGCACCCTAGGCAACAATGATTTATATGGTCGCAGCGACCATATCTTGTGGACAGTGTGGCATACGTTACCGACAAACGACATCGGAATTAACGCTGGCCGTGAAATTTAAACATCTGAAGATGACACATGTGTTTTTGTTGTAGACGATTTTCATGTCACGTGATTGACGGGCGTTGTCCACCAGGGTATACATTTACGGCAGTGTTTTAAGCGACTACTTTCTTCTCCAATTTTAAAACATGTCTTATCGAAGGTGTCGAGGGAAAACGCGCGCGTTTTTATGCAAAATGTTACCTACTAACGACGCATCAGTAAAAACACACGGGTTGAAATATAAACGCGTCAAACGTCACGAGTGTTATGGTCATGCAATACGCTAACGTTTTACTGAAACGTTGTTGTGCACATTATCATCATATCAACAGACAAAAACGCCTCGTGAAAACGTCCTTGTTTTAAGAAATAAAATACTTACGATTATCAGTTATATGTTGAGGTTTTTCTTTAGATGTGGGTGTTTTTCATTTAAAACATCAACATTTTTTATTTGTATGCATACGCTTATTTAAAAAACGCATGTATTTTAGAATAAACGTGTCAAGCGTCTTTCTTTTTTACTGTGTATCTTCATGACATGTTCTTCCGCCTCCTCCAGACTTAACTTCCCAAGTTGCCAGTTGTCCCCTCCTGGTTTAACCGGACTACTAACCATAACGCAACTCTTTGTTGGGCTGTAGATTATCTTCCTTTCAAATCCAAACTTCCCAACTATATCCAAGATAAACTGTAATTCTTTCCTTGTTTTCGCAAATAAAACTATATCATCTGCAAAAAACAACCCAGGAATGATTCGCTTCCCGAGATTCACACCCCACCCGCATCCTTCAAGTCTAACTCCGCTAAGAATATCGCAAAGAGTAACGGTGACAACACACACCCCTGCTTTAATCCTTCCCTCAGATCTATATAATCCGTTTCTATCTCCCCAAATACAACTTTGAAACGGACTCCAGCATATAAATCCTTGATTATGTTTAGTATCTTGCCTCCATAACCCAGGCCTTCCAAGGCAGCCCAGAGTGCCTCCCTCCATACTCTATCATATGCTTTCTTAATGTCTAGAAAGGCCACACAGCATCCCTGTTTATGATTCCTTTTTTGCTCCAAAATTTGAGTGAGCACGTAGAGGTTATCTTGACACATCCTGTCTTTTCTAAAACCCGCCTGTATCTCCCCCAAAAGACCTCTACTCTCCACATCTCTCCGGAGCCTTACTCCCAAAATCTTGGTAAACACTTTTCCTACATTACTCGCTACAGCTATTCCTCTGTAATTATCTAATAACCTCGTGTCACCACTCTTGTGTAACAATGTAGTCCTTGTTGTCTTCCAAACCACCGGGATTACCTCAGTTTCCCATATCCGACAAAATAACAATCTCAAACATTCGAGTACTCGCACACCTCCCTCTTTCATAAACTCATTTGGAATATTATCTTCTCCCATAGCCTTTCCTCTCTTTATGTCTTTCACCACCTGTCTTATTTCTTTGATCTCAATTTGTCCCGTTAGACCATCGCTGTCTACAATTTCTTCTTCGGCGCTATGCCTCTCTTCCTTCCTGATGTTTTCCAGTATATCCCTATCCACTTCCCTTTCACTATGTTCTGTGGCAATTTCCCCCCATTTCTCCCCTATCATGGCGGCTAGTATTTTTCTATCCGTGGTAATCCCACCCTCCCCAGTCTTCAAGACGCCGGATACCTCTTGTTTCCTCTTATGGTTAACCAACTTCCAAAATGTTCTGCTACCTTCCTTTCCCTCTCTATCAATTCTATTTACTACATCCTGATTATGTAGTCTAATCATGCATTGTGTCAACTCCTTCACCTCTCTCCTAGCCTGCTCATACTCCTTCTTTGCTTCACTCACTAGCTCCTCTTTCCTTCCTCCCTCACTTATCAAGGCCATATTAAACTCTTGTCTTGCACAGCGCCTTTTCCGCCTCGCCTCACGAATTTCTGTATTTTCTAATCTATTTCCACTATTCCATCTTACCCATGAGACGACCCCTTCCGTAGCTGCAATGAGCCGTTTATTGAACATTTCTGCAAGTCCCTCTCCTGTCGTACATTCTCTAACCTGCACTTCCCAATCACTGAACTCTTGCTCTATATTTTTCCGAAATGTTTTCCAATCAGTGTCTTCATTCATCACCCACTTGAACTGGTTTCTACTGATACTTTCCCCTCCTTGAACCCTCTGGTCCATTTCCATCATAACCCAGTTATGATCACTGTCTACATCATAATTTTGAATATCATCAATCACCATATATCTCACGTTATCCAGTTCTGTGCGCTGTAGCAGAATGTAATCCACTACTGTCTTACACCCCGCCCTCTCTCGTGTCCAGAGCCCTGAACATTTTGGTGATCTCAATATTTAAAAGTGTGGTTGGCCACAGAGGACAAAAATGGCTATTTGGTGTAGACACATTCCAGTCAATCATATAACAGTTTTATGTATATTATACATAATTCATTATAAATGTCATACATAATTCCTTAAATATGTCATCCATAATTCATTCAATCGCGACCACTGGAAATATGTATGACATGCAGTAATCGCTTCCGCCACAAAATGTTCTGTTTCCTGTAGAAATGGAGCAATAAATGACAACGTGCGTTACAGATTCCACGCGTGGCTACATGTGCCACGGCGCCATTTTTCAACTCCTGAAACATGTCTACGAGGCGCGACAAACTTTTCCATAAAAGTTGATTCTATTGGCTAAAATGGCTTCAACACAAAATGTTTTGTGTTGAAATCAACATGATTTTGTGTTAAACTTAATATATCAACACAAAATTGTGTTGAGTTCAATACAAATTAGTGTTGATTCTTACACAATTTGTGTTATTTTCAACACAATTCTGGTGCTAAAATGGTTTCAACACAATTTTGTTCGCAGTGTGGTGATTATAGGAGCCGAAGTGATTCATGATGTCTATAATTCCGACGATTTCATTGGTTCAATACGATGCTACACTGTAAAAACGGCCAATTTCAGGGAGTAAATGTTCAACCTGTTATCAGTTCAACGTTGAACCAATTTTTAATGACAGTAAACGTTTACCCGGAATCTGGTTGAACGTTTTCAGTTCGAATTCAAACATATATTGATACTTGCATGGAGGTAAACGTTGAACCTGTTATTGGTTCTTCTTTCAACCTATAACTGGTTCTACGTATAACCACATGATACTAGCTTGGGCGTAAACGTTGAACCTATTATTGGTTTTACGTTCAACCTATAACTGGTTATACGTTCAACCACATGAAACTCCGTGCATGGTAAAACGACACCAACATGACCGAAACAATGGGATATGAATGTCTGAGAACAGGGAGTAATTTTCTTATTAATATTAAGTTAAATTCTGCAGACTTTTCCAAATAAACCATGTGGTTATGCTTAAAACTGAATGTCCAAGTCGTTAATAACGCGTGTCGATTTGGGAAACTTCGCTGTTATGCACTTATTTTGATGGCATATTACTATTTTCGCTCATAAAATAGCCTATCAACAGTCAGAAACAATCATAGAAGTTATCAAAAATGAAAGACGTAATACTGTTGTGTGGGTCAAAATTATTCCCGACCGAGTATACGTTCAACTGTTTTTCGGTTCAACGTATTTCCCGCCCTCGTTATTGTTTTTCCCGCGGTGGTCGTCAAAAGAACCACTTTTTGGTTCAACGTTCAACTGGACTATGGTTCAACTGGTCATCGGTTATCGTCCTTCGTTTTATGAAGCGCCACCTGCTGGATTTCAGTGTGAGGAGGAGAGAGAACGTGTGGTGTTGTTGGCAGCTTAACAATGAACATTACTCGTCCCGTTACATCTGTTTTCTGGTAAGTAATAACGAACGAAGTTCGGGACCGCGAAGCGGTCCCTAACGGAGTTCGTTAAATAGGTAACATACATGCATTACGTGAGACAAAATACAGATACAGAACTTAATCACAAACCAGTGTAAATCCATGTAAAGACAGACAATCACCGTAGTCTATCATGTTCAGATTTCATCGTTTGCGTGGGCGTATTTTGCGGGGGCTGCCATATTGGATTTGAGGCAGTGTGGGTAATAGCTAAAATTAGAACAGTATCGAAATTTAATCTAAAAATATTTGCTATAGATTTGAAACAAAAAAGGATAATATGCTAATAAATTCAAGGATGAATTCCCTTCCGATTCCCTTCCGACTGATAGAATATTTAGCGAAAACGCCCGAGTGTCGTCTGCACTTCGCGCACGCCATTCGCAACTTCTCGGGGATCTCCGGTTTGAGATGTCCCTCGAAGCAACCACCTCGCTGGGGGTCTAATATATGTTATTGGAGCCTGCGAAGCATGCGCTGTGGGGAGGTTGGGCGTGTGTACCATTTAAACTGATGGTTTTCTATTGAAACGTGCTTCGAATGAAAAGAATAAACAGTTTTTAGAATATCTGACGTAAATCAGAGACTCGCAGGGAAATATTTGCTGGTCGGGGATTAAGGCTTCCGCGAGAGTGATTGGGCTTCGGAGCCACGTCACATCTGGAGATTCATAGGAAATTCATGTTGTCGTCCCCCGAGCGTAGAATCAGTCCCCTTCGTAGATTTCCGCTCGGGAGTTCCGAATGCGCGCACGCAAATGGTTACAGGTTGAGAATCAACCTCCCCACAGCGCATGCTCCATTTCGCAGGCTCCAATAACATCCCTGCCTCCAATAGCGGAAGTTGACCTTTACTACGTTGCTATGACGTATAGGGGGAACCAACCAACGCACGGTTCAGTTTGAATCCGACCAAACGACTCCTTTAGTGTTGCACATGAGCGAACTACTTTTCATATGCTCTGTCCAGATAAACAGGGAAAATTATCTCCAGATAATTCTTTTTAACGCTAGGTCAACGGAGGTATTATGCAGACTTGAAAAGTAATCAAAATTTTCGTTAAACATCTATTTTACTATATATGATGTCACTTCCGGCGATGTGCGCGAAGGCCCCGAATCCGGTCCAAAAATCTGACTGGTGGCTGGGGTGTTATTAGACCCCCAGCGAGGTGGTTGGTTGAGAATGCGGTCAGACCTCTTTTTCGCGAAAATGGCACTTCACATCAGTGCAGAAATTTCATAAAATTTAGTTCTACGGCAAGAAAAAGCTGTATAACGTGTCCATCTATAACAAGCTTATTTATTAGGCTTTGAAGATCTGATGTTTCGTAAAGAGATAATCGGTTGTTCATTTAAAAAATGAACATTTGCCACGGAATTGTGACCTTACGCCGTAGCAAAATCAAGCCATTCAAGTTCTGTCGCTGACGTCCGCGTGATAAATTAGGTCATCCAAAGTTCGCAAAGAAAAGGGAGAAGGGGGTCACACAACAAGCTGATTATCAATAGGGGATTTTAATTATAACAGGCAAGAAATCATTTCCAAGTAAACGGTGACACTGCGATTGTCTGAACTGTCAGATATCATCCATTCACTTCAGATTATGGCCTAGATTTAGACATTAAATTAATAGGTACGGACAACCAAGATGCAAGCAAAGTTCATAAAACAAACACATTCATCAAGCTATAGTTTATTGCAGATTTTATTGTGTTTAGATCCGTACACTTCTGAGGGGTCAATTCAGGAATAGCTTTGAAGTCAAACAGCAAAATTTTACCAAGAACTCAAACAACTTATAAAACGAAATTTTAGAAAGTCAGATTCCTCATATTTAGACATGCATCCCCCCTTCCCCCCCGCCCCCCCCCCCCCTTCCTATATATTTTTGTACTATGAGTTCGTACAAATGTTTAACAAAATTGAAATATTGACAAAAACAAATTTGGGGCATTTCTCTATTATTATTCATTATTTTCTATAATTCGGCATGATAAAACAATAGCTACGGTACCGGTAGTATACATCCTATACGTTAACAACTATTACGTAGTCATAAGTAAATAAATATTTTGATCCATACGATAGAATAGAATAGATGTTTATTTGCTAATTAGAACCTACATGAATGAAAAAAAAACAACACCTACATGAGGCGAACAATCAATAATGTAACATACACTTGCGCAATTCAATGGAATTCTTTATTAGCACAGATATGCTGAGATGAATTATGCATGTCAAAATAGTGCCCTGTTGAAGAGAAAGTAATTCATGGCAAAACCCAAGATATCTATTACAATATTTTACTAAATTATACAAATCTTGTTGAAAGTATCTTAAAATATTTCAGTGTGTTACACATTTGTAGTTATAATACAAAAAAAAAAAGGGGGGGAGGGGGAGTGGGGAATGTCCACAGAGGGAAATGTTTGAAGGAGGAAATATCTAGGGAAATGTCTACAGGGGTAATTGTCCTCAAGGTGGAATGTCCTGGCTTCATAAGCTATCAAGCTTGTTTTTCATTTGTTTACAATAATTTGATTATATGTAACTATAAACATCGCAGTATTTCTGTCCATTATATAATAATATCTCTCTTCGAACAGTTTGGCATTCTTAATTTTTCATTCAAGGATAAAATTAAAATAATTCTATCAGTTTCATTCCTCAAATTAATTTATAATGAAGAAGCATCCCAATATTTTGTGGTTTATATATTCGATCAACATACTTTATCCCAGATCCGATCCAGAGTATCAATTCTGATCGACTGTATTTGATTATACTGAAAATAATTCATATTTTCGGACCTTGAAATGTGTGAAACATATACTATATGGTATAGGCAGTCTGCTATGTCAGATAAAGAACAATACGTTTCCCGATTGATCAAATATTCAACGCATCATCCACAACCACAGCAATTCCGAACTTTGGGTTGCCAGTATTTCATCAGAAATCACCAAGCCACAAACGACCAGGAAAATGAAAAGAACTCGCACTAGGCTGCGCCTATATGTATATAATTTTCAATGTCCCTTCTAAGCTTCCGTAATATAACAGTGACTATATATGGTTTGCGAAAAAAAAAAATGATACGAAAAAGGCAAAGTCAGAAGCGAACAAAAGAAGTATACTTCGTTCGTTTCTAGGCTTTGCCTATTTCATATTATGGACAAACAATTGTTTGAACTGAATACGTTACGCACAGAAATCTCGTCCCCGTTGCTTTCGCTTTATGTTTTGAAATCGAAGCTGTGTCGAAAACTGGGCTATGCTTCATTGTTCATTCTCCGTTCATTTATTCATTGCGTGAAAGAATGTTGCTGTCTGTTGTCTGTTTTAATATGTCATTGATATAATTTACTGTTACCACTTGGCGGTATTTTGCAATTTCCAATCACTTATTACATTTAGCATGTCGTTTTTCCATACCAGTTGTGGATGAGTGCAATCTAAGGCCCTTACAGGCTATATAATTTCCTATGTATTTCCAAAAAAGAATTAATTAAACTGTCACTATATCTGCATAGGTCAACAGCTATATACATATGGATACCAGTAATTATCAGCCGCGTTGTCCACAAAAATACTTGCAATACGCTTTGTGGATTGTTGAACTCTAAGGTCCTTGCAAACTAATATGCATTAACCTCCTATTCCAAAAAAAAAAAAAAAAATACATTAAGACATTATATAGTATTGTTCACTGGACATATTCCTATGCATGTTATAATCCTATAATAATTCAAAACATCTATTAACATTCAGTCACCCCTCAATTTTGGCTGAAATTCTAATCAGTCCAATGAATTTATAATAGTTACATAATGTCGTAAGACTATATCAAATGTTGGCAACATTTTGTGTCCAATGGGGTAATATCATGTCAACATTGTGTAACTGTTTATCCAGTGATCAAGTGAGAAGTGTGAGAAGTCCAGCTGCCCTAGTGCCTGATCGACGAAGAAGTCATTTTGATGTTTATGAAATACACCATGATGGATGACAAGTAGTAAGTGAATACATTACAAGGACACAATCAAAGGAAATTTGAGAAGTCATTGATAAGACTTGATAAATGATACATCATAGCTGTACCATGTATTACCCCATAACTCCCCACCCCCAGCATGCCCACTACATAACCCCCCCCCCACCATGCCCACTACACACACA
Organism: Hanleya hanleyi; assembly: GCA_036873755.1. Taxonomy (NCBI): domain Eukaryota; kingdom Metazoa; phylum Mollusca; class Polyplacophora; order Lepidopleurida; family Hanleyidae; genus Hanleya; species Hanleya hanleyi. The sequence continues at coordinate 5,468 of JAVTVY010039513.1, read as the reverse complement.
TCCAGTTAGGGGGGAGGGGGGGGTCAAGAGGCAAATGGATAAGATTTACAAACATGCAACATAGGGTGGTAGCTACCAAATTAGTATACTATAATATCCATGTTAGTAATTATGATTTTTTTTCCAATCCAGATAAGGGGGCATGGTGGTAAAGTGTGTGTGTTGGGGAGGAGGGGGGGGGGGTGGTGAAAATATATACTATTTTTATGTGGCAAGACCATGTGGGATTGATTTCATGAGATATTCCCGAGGCAGGGTGGTGGCATGAGAAATTGCCAGGGGTTGCGAGGGGCCGAGTGAGTGAGTGCTTGTCATGAAAATCGGGATATTTCCCCCAACCTTTATGAATAAATTAGTTATATTAGATCTTACTCCATTTAATATTTTCTCCTACAGAATGTGTAACAGGGAGAAGGTCAGACAGAAGCCATTTGTTTGAGTCTGACTGTTGGAGGAAGATGAAGGAGGCGACAGTGTATATGGCTCCCACAGAGTGAACATCATCATCTTGTAATGGATTTTATCGCGATTGAAGATGTAAGGAATAATCTGTCATTTTCAATGCTAATAATCAGATATATGATGCTCATAGACCATACTAAAACCAGCAACAAGAATGAATAATTTTGCCAAGTGACAAGTAAAAAGAAAAATGACTTGTCGCCTGCGACAACAAAGCCATGAAGTGCCGTTTTTATTTGTAACAGATATATACTTCGCCTAACAAAACAATGTGTGTAGCATAGTTTCCGCAGGCCTCGAAGTTGATAAAATTTACGTGATTTCATGGCCCGTATGACCGATGTCGTTGTTGTCACTGTCATTTTGAAAACCGCTCTCCTGTGCGCGAAGATAGAAAATAACCTTGTGACAAGTCGAGTGATTATGGTACGCGCGATTTCATTAGTCTAATAACTCCATCCAGCCAATCAGTGTAGCTGATAGAATCTGAATGCAGCCTAGCGATAACACGTTTGGTCATGGTGGTTCTGTCATTTTGGTTGAATAGAGCGTTAGTGGCAACTATTCTTCGACAGTAATATGGATCGTTTTCTGAAACGTCGGAATGAAATCCCAGTCACAAGAAGGCAGAACAATCAAGAATTTCTTGCCAAAAATTATCCGTCGAAAGAGTGACTCACATGATATTGAAAACATTCTTTCCCTTGTAAAAATACTGGTTCTACTGTCTGTCACAGATAATATATCCGGCGGTATTTCGGAGACAATTGATCGGGGGATATTGAAACTTCACACAGGAAATAAAATAAAAAGTACTAATTTTATTCCAAAGTATCAAGAAAATCCTTCCAGTAGTTCTCAACAAATCGCGAAAACAGCAATTAGATGGGAGATTTGTAGGTTATTTTTTGACGCCATGACACCAAGTCTGCATGTTATATAACATTGGCAGGTCAATGTCATCATAGCCCCAAAATAACATGGTAGGTATTGGTGATTTTTGTCAATTCCCAGATTAATTACATATGGGGGAATTTTTTTTTTAGTTTATATACTGTGTGAAGTTTTAAAGCTGTACGATAAATTTTCTGTGTATTGCAAAACTCGGGGACAAATTACAAAAATCGGCAGACGACGCTGATTATCCTAATTACTTTCCTTCACCTAACCCAATCAAAATGGTAATTTGTCTGTATACATGGTGTAGTCTGTCTGTCTGTGTATTCTACTACCCAAATAAATACACTAAAAGAATAACAGAACAAAGTCTGAATCTAATTTGTTGTTCTATTTCATGAAAAATTAGAACACGGTTATATAAGGAAGTCAAAACTTGGTAATATTTTGAGACAACTACTGTCAACAAGGTGACAAGTAAAAAAAATAGTCCCTTGTCACCTGGGACAAGTAAAGTTTTACAAACATTTCAACCCCTGTAGAATGGTACTTACAAATGTAAGCTTATATTGACAGGATAGTGAAGACAAATTATATTGCACAATTCTTTATTTGTTTAATAGGACCAACTGCTTGCAAGAAAGATCAGAGACACGTCACAGTGCGGATCATTACATTACAGGGTTTCGGATGATACATTACAGGGTTTCGGATGATGGTGGAAGTGTGTGCATTATTTCATAACTTGGACTATGTGAAATAATTGGTCTGTGACATACCTGCATCACAAGATAATGGCTACCGGTATCATTGGATGTGACAGAAAAGATGAAATGGTAATGTGATACAACAAATATTCAGGCTGAAGCTGTGGTACCATATTACATATAGAAGAGGAACAAAATGGAACTGTGTTGAATCTTCACCATTCCTGAACACCCTTACAAAAAAATCAACCACAATGGCCGGCATACTACTGGTGATAGAAAAGTGACACCATCGTATGCAAACAAAGTCTCATTACTGTGATAGAATGATGAACAATGTGCATATACCTGTAGCCCTCTCATCTGTTGAAGCAGATGGCCCAACATAACACTCTGCAGCTACATGTAGATGAGAAGACAAGGGTGTTGTTTACTATGAATTAACTGTGATGTTGAATACAAGAAAACAATGCAACACTCGATATATCACAAATCATCGATACATGACGAATAATTGACTTCAGATACAAAAGTCAATGTGTGAAGTCTGACCACCTTTACATGTACTCTGTACAGGAAGGTGGATATAAATTTTTATTTACCATATTATGACTCTGTATGTCCCAGATCATTAATACATTGTGTAATATAATTTGACTCGGGTACATAAGTCACTGTGTGAATTCTGACCACTTATACTCTTTGTAGGAAGGTCTTACACACTTCAACTGTGTATTTAGGTCCCATAACTAAACTTTGATAAAATGCAATTAGCTAGCTCACTCAAACTAAACTGTGATAATGTGCAATTAACTGGCTCTCTCAAATATCCCTGATCAGTGATAGGTTGGACACACATAAACTATGTAAGTATGTCCCATTACTAAACTGTGATAAAATGCAATTAAATAATTCTCTCAATTATCCCAGATCAGTGATGTTAAATACATGTACTCGGAATACATATAGGTCGCTGTGTGAAGTCCGATCACCTATACTCTGTGTAGGAAGGTTGGACACACATAAACTATGTATATAGGCCCCAACTAATATGTGATAAAATGCAGTTAGCTAGCTCACTCAAATCATTGATATTACATGTACTCAGAATACATAGGTCGCTGTGTGAAGTCCGATCACCTATACTATGTGTAGGAAGGTTGGACACACATAAACTATGTATGTAGGTCCCATAACTAATCTGTGATAAAATGCAATTAACTAGCTCACTTAAATCAGTGATATAACATGTACTCAGAATACATAGGTCGCTGTGTGAAGTCCGATCACCTATACTATGTGTAGGAAGGTTGGACACACATAAACTATGTATGTAGGTCCCATAACTAATCTGTGATAAAATGTAATTAACTAGCTCACTCAAATCAGTGATATTACATGTACTCAGAATACATAGGTCGCTGTGTGAAGTCCGATCACCTATACTATGTGTAGGAAGTTTGGACACACATAAACTATGTATGTAGGTCTCATAACTAATCTGCGATAAAATGCAATTAACTAGCTCACTCAAATCAGTGATATAACATGTACTCAGAATACATAGGTCGCTGAGTGAAGTCCGATCACCTATACTATGTGTAGGAAGGTTGGACACACATAAACTATGTATGTAGGTCCCATAACTAATCTGATAAAATGCAGTTAACTATCTCACTCAAATATCCCAGATCAGTGATATTACAATACATGTACTCGGAATACATAGGTCGCTGTGTGAAGTCCAATCACCTGTACTCTGTGTAGGAAGGTTGGACACAAATAAATTATGTATGTAGGTCCATAATTCTCTCAATTATCCCAGATCAGTGATGTTAAATACATGTACTCGGAATACATAGGTCGCTGTTTGAAGTCCGATAACCTATACTCTGTGTAGGAAGGTTGGACACACATAAACTATGTATATAGGTCCCAACTAATATGTGATAAAATGCAATTAACTAGCTCACTCAAATCATTGATATTACATGTACTCAGAATACATAGGTCGCTGTGTGAAGTCCGATCACCTATACTATGTGCAGGAAGGTTGGACACACATAAACTATGTATGTAGGTCCCATAACTAATCTGTGATAAAATGCAATTAACTAGCTCACTCAAATCAGTGATATAACATGTACTCAGAATACATAGGTCGCTGTGTGAAGTCCGATCACCTATACTATGTGTAGGAAGGTTGGACACACACAAACTATGTATGTAGGTCCCATAACTAATCTGTGATAAAATGCAATTAACTAGCTCACTCAAATCAGTGATATAACATGTACTCAGAATACATAGGTCGCTGTGTGAAGTCCGATCACCTATACTATGTGTAGGAAGGTTGGACACACATAAACTATGTATGTAGGTCCCAAAACTAAACTGTGATAAAATGCAATTAACTTGCTCACTCAAATATTTCAGATCAGTGATATTAACAGACAATTATGCCATATGTATACAGTAATATTTCATCATACAGCAGTAAGCTAAAAAAGTTAATAATAATCATGATAATCATTTTGCATCTTGAAGTTTTCATTCCTTAGATGAGGAGTGTTATGAGTCTAACATCAGTTGAAAAGGAGGCATCAAACTTATTGTAGGTGGTACCATCTTGGATGTTACTAAACCTCCCCAGACTCCCTTCACCATTATTGTAACCCCTGTTACTTGTGGTTTCTGTGATTCATGAATTGGTAGAATTCAATGTTTACATTTTAGCTTTTCATATCTTTAGTTGTTCATTTGATTGCAAACAGTCTAGTGTTTATTTAGAGCATTCATAAAGTTAGACCGCGGTTCACAGTTCCTTATTCGTCATCCAGCGACTCATAGCCGCACCCCAAGCAGCGCCCCCCTGGCGTCAGATTTGGGATACAAATATGCAAAGATATCGATTCCACATGAACTCTTGTATATAGATGAAGCTAGGTATTCGTATTGTTAGAAATCAGATCTGTTATTAGATTATATCCGAATATGATTTAAATATATGAATTTTATTTCAATTAGTGTGTATTTGTTGATGTATGTTCTGAAATATCCTTCACTTTCTTACAGGTTGATATACTTTTCACTGATGACTGCAAGAAATAACACTGGGATGTAACTTGGTTGTTCATATGGTTCCGATGTATTTGCAAGAATTTAGAATTTAACTAAATCTGCAAATACATGTACAATTTGCACCACAACAATCCGGTGCAGATTTCATTTAAATCTGCATCTGGATGAACGTTAAACCTTGATGTGGTTGTACGTTGAACCTATTTCTGAGAAAACATTGAACCTGAATCTGGTTATACGTTGAACCAGTAATTGGTTATAGGTAACACCAAATTTTGGTTCAGGGTTTTCCATGGTTAAACGTTGAACCAGAAACTGGTT